>JBBPQP010001010.1:0-14282 GCA_038092555.1 Boletus subgraveolens | reverse complement strand
GCTGTATGACCGTGACCTTCGCGGCCGCTGGCAGGGGAATGATACCGGATTCGGTGTGTTGTCCCAACCCACTCCCGGTCGGAACGCGGTCGTGTCCGACATTGCGTTCGCGAATGCTCCCCCGGAGCATGATAGGGTTGCGGAGCGGGACGCATACGACCCGGAGGCGATTCAACTCGTACCGTTGGGAGATAATATCCGTCAGGTTTGAACGAGGATTTCTGGTGGAAATCGGGGACGAGCACTAGCGCTGGGGCATCTGGCCCATTGATGAATAGAAGAGGGTGTGGTACTTTGAATGTCGACTCGAATAGTATTTTTCCTATAGATACACCTCGTCTGCTGAACCCACGTATCAGATATATATCTTCCAATGTTGTGCAATGTATGTATTGCCTTGAGGGAGCTTCTCCTGTTCGGGTGCGATTTGGGTCTGTGCTGCCTACGCGGTGCGTTCGTAGGGCTACAATAACTGATACACCCGAAGGGCTCCTTCGACTGACCCTTCGCCAGCTTCCGACATCGTAGTCCGATCAATCAGTCCATTGTTCGCAGTCCCGCCGTATTTGCTTGCCAATGGATGAACAATCCACGTCGAAGCTCCACCCTAGTGTTCAGCGTCCCGGGCGGATGTCGTCTTCTTGGACTTTGCATATTATTCGGACAAGCATCAAGCCTGCTTTCGGTTTCGTGTTCGTTTCCTAGTCAATCGCACCAGTGGGTTATGTGGATTGACATCTCGAACGCCAACATCGCGTGTCAGGCATCTTGGACCATTGCTGTGAGTTGTTGGGATTTCTGATGGGATTTCTGGGTCCGTACTGCTGGTGCATGAAATAGAGATCACTCCGGGAACAGACGGCAATGAAGAAGATACTCTAACTATTGAAACCTGAAGAGCGAATTTCAGCCATGCTATTGGAGAGTATACTACATCACTGTGCTGAAGATTACAGTGCTTGTAGCCTAATGAATCAAAGAGGGTATGCCTATCTCTGGCTGAGAGGAACACTCAATGGCGAGAAAAGGGAAAGGGAAAAACTCACCTTCAATCAGGATACACGACGCTGGCCCAGAACGTCGTTTTCGATGTAATCAGCCATGATACGATGGTTTTCTTTCAAGGAATGTCTAACATCGTCGAATGGATTAACCCTAATCCTCATATTCGACACCTGACTGACAAAGCACCACTCACTCTTGGATCCAATAAAAATGATGCACTGGGTCATCACAGGATGTGATCGTCCACGTTCCGTTGCGAATGGAGCAAAGGGCATATTCACGTACCCTTGGTATCCTGGAACGGGGTCGAGCACAGCGTAGCAGAGTTGACAAAGAGGGCATCGAGTGGTGGGTGCTGTATGCGGAACTCTACGAGTCCCTTGACGATGGATTGGATCCATGCCTGACCGAAGGTGTTCTGCCTAGTGAGAGCTATATTAGAATAGAGGGGCATCCAGTTGATATCGGAAGAAGAAAAATGAGTTGTAACTTGTCAGAAAAAGACAGGAAGGACATTTGGCGCCACGACAACTTCTCCATGGATTATGTTAGATACAAGGGATAGCCCAGGCTGATGGATCGACGACCACAGTTGCGGTGTACATGGGGATAGTGACATCACCGAACAGACTAGATCAGCCCAGGGCAGTCAGGTTGAATGTGACCATATCTGCTGGTTACAATCCCAAACCAAGGATATCCTCCGAGGGTACGAAGTCCGGGATGATTGAGTACAACCGCCGAGCTTCCCCTAAATGGATATGCTGGATCGGTGGATCCACTGTGATTTGACGAGGCAGTGTTCTACCCGACAACTTCTGGACTCGATCATGATGAGACATGACCTTTCGAATAACAGTGACATTCTTTTTCCGCTTCCGTGGATTTACCCATATCCAAACGGAGACGAGAAACTAGCCAGTGAACTGAAGCACCGGACATCACCGAACGAAACGGGTTAAGAGTAAATAGACGGTTTCCCACTGACAAAATGACAAATGGAAAAGCTAAGGGATTGAATGAAATTCCCGCTCCAGGACACCACTTGCTCTTGAGACAAACAAACTACCTCCCCGTCGCAAGGAAGACGGTGACTACGCGCAGCGCTGCGGAGGACCGATAGGACCAGTGGTGCTGTGATCTCTAGAAGGACCGGGCAAAGCGCCCTGGACGCTTTGATCGTTAGCAGGTGTCAAACCTGTTGCACTGTCCGTTAGCGCCCACCCGCTGGCGAAATACTCTGAGTGGTGCCTATTTATCGCGCATGGACCGCGACGAGTCGCCTTGACCGTTGTGGGAGGAAATATAAAGTACAAAGCTGACTGGGAGATGGACAGAGCAAACAGAACTACGACAACGTGGACCCACCTTCTTCCTTATCTTCCCTTCCCTCCCTTCTAATAAAGAGTCATGGCATGCAAAAAAAGGGTTGCTTCATAAGTGTCACACACCTTTAGCACCGTCCACCCCAATAAGATGTGAAGCCTCGAACGTTTCAGAGATCTCTTCGTCATGCTTCTTCTTAATCAACTTTGCGAGTACGCGCTTTCCATCGTCTTCAAACGACTTGGAGGTCCGTTCCCAGCCTGACGAAACGAGCATACTTTTCAATGTGAGAACGGAAAATATCTTCCAGCATTGGCTGACCAAGCAACGCCGGGTTATTCTACATAATATACAAAATTGATCGTCATCACAGGAAAGTTGAAGTTCACTTACATAAGGAATCGAGACTGTTGGGTCGTTGTGAGTCAACATCGCAAAGGTCTTGGTTGGCTCAAGCGTGCCAGGCTTGTATTCCTGTATAAGGGCACCGGCGTAGCGCACTGATGAATCATGTGTGTGCGGAGAAAGTGGAATACTTAAAAGGTACGGGACTATTGATCAATCAGGGTACATCGGCATGTGGTTCATCTATGGGGGCTTACCCAAAGCCCGTAGCCGCGCTGGCCGATGTGATATTGTGGGTCCTTGTCGATGATTCGAACGGGGACATCGATGATTCGAACGGGGACATGGTTCTGCAACAGTGTGAGTGCAACGACGAGCCCAGATGGTCCACCACGAGCCTAGTGCACCACGCGTCCACATTGGCCGCTTGTCGATCGCACCAAGAGCCAGAGAGACTTACTACGAGTACAGGGGCAACATAAGGCGTTGTGATAGTGCACCAAGTCGGGGGGTTAAAGTTACAATGTCGCACCCGGGCGGCAAAGAGACGATGCCCCGGGTCATCGCATACTATAAGTAGTACTTTCGCAAGCTATAGTTTAGTCGGCGACATCCTGCAAGGAGGCCTTGTGCGAGGCATTGTTCTGTCAGTGGCGGGACAGCGACGGGTAACCTGTGACGAGCAGAGTCGTGTTATAAAAGGTAATTGATACGGCATGATAACATTAGAATTCACTAAGGGGCAATGACACGCATTGGGAGAGGAGAAGCTGCCGTTGAGCCTATTCATCACCTGATCTTAGCTTCGTTTTGTCAGCGCACGCTACAGCAGGGTGATATAATTTGGTATGCAGGCTAGATGCGAGGGCGATGTGCCAACATTGACACGCAATCCAACGCTCACCAGTCACCTTCAAGGCCCGAACTGGCATCGAGCCAAACGTAGTGGATGGTGTGTGGTCTGGCATAGAAATGGTGGGTTACTTTCCTCGCATGTCCCATTCTACAACCTGATAGCACAGGAGCCAGTGCCGCAACAAGGGAGAGTGACAAAACACGTACTCCCACTGCGGTACTGCACCACTCCAAGGCAATGCTTTGTGACAATGGTATGTCCCATTGCTTCATACCATTTGCGCATGACTCGCTCGGTTTTTTGTCAGGGTTCTAACGTTCTCCGTTGGAACAAGACAGCAAGGCAATCCCCGATACCTTTTACTCCGATTTAAATTCGCGTACTCACACTCAGCTACGGGGTTAGAAATATATCGATCGGTTGTCAGACGCCAGACTCATAAGTAGAGACATTGTTCACCAGCAACGCTCATCCCACAGTGACATGCTACTGTATGCGCAACGATATATCCCCCTTGTTGGTACAATGTTCAAGCTATACATTGCATCACATTGGTACCCGTACCCCACCCGCTGTCATCACCTTCCCTGGTGGAGTATGATGTTGAGGAGCGTGACTCAAATGTCGCTTATAAAACCCGGTTCACGTACAGATGATCTAGCTGTTTCAAAAGGAAAAGGAACATGGGCATCGTCGTAGGACTCGCGACACATTGTCTCTTACATTTCTGGGCGCGTTTGAACTTGTTGTCGATTTCAATCTAGTTTCCGGCAACAGTTATCTGAACGGCAATTGTCAAGAAGTGTGTTGTGACGTTGAGTGGGCCAACGTTCCTCTTCAGACTTCGGTTCCACCATGGACCGGGAAGGTACAAGGCAGCATAACAGATTATGATCGAGACAACTGCCTTACAGCAAGCCTCGCCCATGGCAGCAACGTCTGCTCCCTTGACTCGCAATGAGTCGATCCGACTTGAAACATCCCGCCTTGGCATCTCTGCCCATTCCTGTACCACAGTATATTCTTACGCCACTGCTCTACCTCATCACTAAACCATCAAAGCTTTGAGCAGGACCACTCTAGCTCGCGTCCCTCTTCACTGGTACCGAGGAAAGAACCCCATGATGTTCGGATATCGTGATGGCACCCATCAAATTATACATTGCTCTTTGGACCCGATCTACATCCGCTACCAGGATGAGCGTGAGTTCATCGGGAGAACCTGCTGATTCTCGTCATCACCATGTTCTTGGTTACCGGGCCATTACCCCAAATTTACGGGCATCAACCCAGAGCAATTCTATAATGAAATAATTCCTCGATCTTCAATTTGAGGTTGAGATCAGCACGAATAATGAGTTGGAATTGGATACATATATTCAAATTGATGAGCAGGAGCCGAAACCCAAGATATATCGTGATCCCACTCGTGAGTGCCTCGGGTTGACGACGTGCGTAGAAGGAGCGCTGATGAGCGATTTGAGCCGTGGTAGTACCTTGAAACGACTCGGAACAAATGGTAGATGTGCGGTGTTGACCTCCATGACAGATCAGATCAGCTCTCAGGCTGGTACCAGGACTTCAATGCTTCTTACTTGCTACCAGGTGTAACAGGATATATAATCATGATCCTAAAAACCACTATGGACCACAAATGAATCAATGACCTGTGCTACATACTCGGCGGATCTCTTGGCATGGTAACAAAAATGCCCTCGCATTGCCTTCCGTCAACAACCCTCCATTAAGCCGTATCGCGTGTTAATCGAAGATTGGGGGATCATACATCACTCATTGTTCCAGAAGTGTTTTGAAACAAATACTTATCCCACCAGATAGAAGATATAACTGCCAGGAGACCCAAGACCGAACCACTAGCAACTTCCATCTCCGCGACCTTCCATCTCTGGTTAAACCATCAGACATCCCATCTTCTCTTGTAGGCGCCATGTCCTCTGACTTACAGGCCGCTTTGGAGCTTCTCCAGCTGAATAACTGTGTATCTCGTACGGTTGTTCATATCTTCAGCCAATCATTAATCTTACTTACCCGCGCAGTTGTTATTGTTACTGCTGTCGTATATGATTATCGTGAGTGATGCTCATATGCATGCAACCCTTTTCGCTCTGAAGTAATCATTGCAATTAAACCACTGCAGTCCTCACCTTTTCGAGAGAGGTAACTTATTTCACTGTTGGCTTCATGCTTGTCGGCTGACAATTTCCAAAGATAGACTACATTTGGGTAAAGGAGCAACGAGATTGTCAAGCGAGCTCCGGTCCCTCACAGTCCTACAGTGCCGACCCTGGACCTGTGTCTCTACGATTTTTGTTCTGGTGCGTATAAAGTCTCAGTGGGTGGACCCCATTGTATGTTTCCGAACTAAAAGTTTGGCAGGTCCGCTATCTCGGTCTTTGCTGTGCTATGTAGGTCTATGTATGGTTACTGTAATGCATATCAAATTATACGATTGACAATGAATCTGTCCTCAAGTGTTAATGGCCTTGGTATGTTCAGAGTTGAATTGGTGATTAATTGGGCTGATCAGAAACATTTGCAGTTGGTAGTACCTTTGTCCCTGACCCTCTCAGAGTCAGTCTTTCTGCTATGTCCTGTCTGTCATCCATGACTATCTTGTGGTAGACGTATGCATCCAAATCCAATTGCAAACTGTATTAATAACGGTTCTGTAGGTGTAAGTGGATTCATTTATTGCCCCTCGCACTATCAGCATGAGACTTAGATGTTCCCAAGGTACTGTAATAGTTGTGCTAGCTGAGTGGGAATTTGAAATATTGTGTAATGCCGCAGATTGTGAGTTACTGTATCCTTGATTTCCTTCCCGGACCGTAATTTCGATTACAGTGGTTATGATCTTGCGGGTGTATGCAATGTGGAATCGATCCAAAACGATCCTTTGGGTCCTTTTCTTCATCTATGTGCCACAAGTTGCTCTTTCCTTCGTTTCTGCAGGCATATATTCCAATACCAATACATACATCTCAGGTATGTCTCAAGCTAAAATACATGCTTCATTGTGATCTCACGGAGACGGCCTCCATTTCCTGCCACCGTTCTCTCTAGTCACAATTGTTCATATCGGCGATTTCTCTTTGTGCAATTCCTCACCGAGCGTACTCGCATCCAAGCTTTACGTGTATGACACAATCCCGCGATTTTTTCTCGGTGTTACACTTTTGGTTCTCGCTGTCATCCAAACCTTGAAGCAGTCGGTTGAAATGTACAATGCGATCAAGCAGTGGCAGCCTAACCGGTACATGCAACTGCTCATCAGAGATGGAATTGTTTATTTCCTCGTGTACGTCTTGCCTTTCTCTTCTCTCGTTTCCATTCGTCAAAATCACGTTCTCCTATTCATCTTACTCTCGAGTACTTGCCCCCAAACTAATCGCTCAGTTATTTTCTTCTGAACTGTTAGGAACGTGCTTTTCAGCATTACTGCTATAGTCTCAACGGGTGCTACATCAATCAGCCCTTCGTTGCTCTTCCTGCTCATGTTTTCTTTTATAACAATATGCCCCATGATGCCTCGGTTCATCATCAGCATGCGAGAGCTGTATGACCGTGACCTTTGTGGCCGCTGGCAGGGGATTGACACCGGATTCGGTGTGTTGTCGCAACCCACCGCCAGTCAAAACGTGGTCGTGTCCGACATTGCGTTCGCGAATGCTCCCCCGGAGCACGATAGGGTTGTGGAATGGGACGCATACGACTCGGAGGCGATTCGACTCGAACCGTTGGGAGATAATACGCGTCAGGTTTGAACGAGGATTTCTGGTGGAAATCGGGGACGAGCACTAGCGCTGGGGCATCTGGCCCATTGACGAATGGAAGAGGATGTGGTATTTTGAATGTTGACCCGAATATTTATTTTTCCTATAGATACGCCTCGTCTGTTGAGCCCACTGTATCACATATATCCTCGGATGTTGTACAATTTATTTCTTGTCTTGAGGGAGCTTCTCCTGTTCGGGTGCGATTTGGGCCTGTGCTGCATACGCGGTGCGTTCGTAGGGCTACAATAACGTATATGATACACCCAAAGAGCTCCCTCGACTGACCCTTTGCCAGCTTGCGACATCGTACTCCAATCAGTCCGTTGTTCGCAGTCCCGCCGTATTTGCTTGTCAGTGAGTGAACAACCCACGTCTCGAAGTTCCACCCTAGTGTTCAGCGTCCCGCGTAGATATCGTCTTCTTGGCCTTTGGATATTATTCGGACAAGCGTCAAGCCCGTTCTCGGCTTCGTGTTTGTTTCCTAGTCAATCGCACTGGTGGGATATGTGATTGACATCTCGAACGCCAACATCGCGTGTCAGGCATCTTGGACCATTGCTGTGAGTTGTTGGGATTTCTGATGGGATTTCTGGGTCCGTACTGCTGGTGCGTGAAATAGAGATCACTCCGGAAACAGACGGCAACAAAGAAGATACTCCAACGATTGAAACTTGAAGAGCGAATTTCAGTCATGCTATTGGAGAGTATGCTTGTAGCCTAATGAATCAAAGAGGGTAGCCTATCTCTGGCTGAGAGGAATGCTCAACGGCGAGAAGAGGAAGAGGGAAAAAATCACCTTCAATCAGGATACACGACACTGGCCCAGAACGTCGTTTCGATGTAACCAGCCATGATACGATGGACTTCTTTCGAAGGATGCCTAACATTGTCAAGGGTCATTAACCCTAATCCTCAACCTGACACCCGACTGACAAAGCATCACTCACTCTTGGATCCAATAAAAGTGATGCACCAGGTCATCACAAGATGTGATCGTCTACGTTCCGTTGCGAATGGAGCAAGAGCGCATATTCACGTACCCTTGGTATCCCTGAACGGAATCGAGGACAGCGTAGCAGAGTTGACAAAGGGGGCATCGAGCGTCGGGTTCTGTGTGCAGAGCCCCACGAGTCTGTTGACGATGGATTGGATCCATGCTTGACCGAAGGCGTTCTGCCTACCACGGCTGCACACGTCTGTGAGGAGAAAGTTCGTGGCGTTCGTTGGGAGTTGAATGAAGCTTACCTGGTGGTAGGATGGTAGTGACTGGAACCAAATGAGTCCCCTTCCGAAATCCCAAATTAGCCAGGGAACACTGCCATTGAAGGAGATATATCCGGAACATCGAACTTGGCAAGTCATGTGGTTGCCGGCGGTACGCCTAACTCATATGATAGCAACCTGGGAACTGAGACCCAACGGACTCGCTATCTTCCCCGTACTGAACGTAGATAGAAGGTTCCAAATGTAGCTCAGTAATCACGATTGCAGACTTGGATACTCACGCAAAACCGGCAGCGTAGTCTTCTATCTTCTGAAGTCGATCATAGTGAGACATGGACAGCAGCGGTTCGAATAACAACGTGATTCATTTGCCGCTGCTGTGGATTTACGCACATGCACACGGAAACGGGAAATTGGCCAGTGAACTGGAGCACTGGACACCATCGAACTGGACGAGTTGAAAGTGTTTCCATTGACAAAATGACACATGGAAAAGCTAAGAGATTGAATAAAAATCCCGCGCCAGGACACCACCCAGGACTTGCTCTTGGGACCAATGAACTACCACCGCATCGCAAGGAAGACGGTGATCACGCACAGCGCTGTGGAAGATCGATCGACACGATCAGCCGTGCTGTGATCTCTAGGAGGACCGGACAAACTGACTTGGACGCTTCGACCTTTGGCAGATGTCAAACTTGTTGCATTGTTCGTTAGCACCCATACGATAGGAGGATACTCTATGAGTGACGCCTATTTGTCGCGCGTGGACCGCAACGAGTCGCTTTGGCCGTTGTGCGGGGAGATAAAAAGGACGAAGCCTTGTATTCATGTATAGGGAGCACTGGGGTAGCTCTCTGATGAGTGTCACGTGCGCGGTGATAGTGGAATACTTCAAAGGTACGGGACTATTGATCGATCAGCGTACATCATCATGTGGTTCATCTATCGGGGCTTACTCAAAGCCCGTAGCCGCGCTGGCCGATGTGGTATTGTGGTTCCTTGTCGATGATTCGAACGGGGAGGTGGTTCTGCAACAGCGTGAGCGCACCGACGAGCCCAGATAGCCCACCACCAGCCTAGTGCACCACGCGTCCACGTTAGTCGCTTGTCGATCTCACCAAGAGCCAGAGAGACTTGCCATGAGTACGGGGGTAACATAAGGTGTCGTGATAGTGCACCGAGTCGGGGGGCATAAGGTCTACAATGTCACACATGGGCGGCAAAGAGACGATACCTCGGGTCATCGCATCCTATAAGTAGTACTTCGACAGGCTATAGTTTAGTCGGCGACACCTTGCAAGGATTCGTTCTAGAAGCGTCGATGGATACGACATGATTCCATCAGGATTCACAAGGAAGGGGCAATGACGCGCATTGGAATCGGAGGAGAACCTACCGTTGAGCCTATTCTTCACCTCGCCTGTGCAAGTGTAGACCTGCGGCATTGGGAATGTTGAAATCCGATGATGTAGAACTGACGTTTTTTCACTGACCTTAGCAGGCCATCTTTTATATTACGACAGCATGGTGTTGTAGGCTGGCGTAGAAATGGTGGGTTACTGTCCTCGTACGTCCCTTTCCACAACTTGATATGTAGTACGGCCTGTCAGTGCCGCAACAAGGAGAGTGACGAAACACGTACTCCCACGGCTAGGGGCCATTAGTAGTGCTTGGAGTGCCAACAGTGAGTCGGCCCTTTGAAAGCTTGCTTGCATGAGGAGAAATTTTAAAGTCTGTTTTAGTTTTGGTACAATCTTCGAGTACTTATGTGTTTTTATGTTTCCTTCAAGTGGCAACGCCTAGTGCGTGAAGACGGTCGTTCTCCAGTAATAAATGTTGATTGTGACTGTTGCCTTGTTTGACAATTTCTCCCACCCTCATAATCGTGGGAACAACTCACCAAACTCCTTCCTTCTTTGAAACTTCCTCTTTTGTGATGCCAACTCGCCACCACGACTCAATCTGCACCCTACTACAGTGTCAGTCACTCAAAATAGGCAAGTCACTTATAGGCGAAAACAAAATTGTAATAACACCTCCAAAAATATAAAGATTGGTATTTCAACTATATATATGTGCTCTAAGACACCAAAGCAAGACTACTATCTCGTTAAATTTTCAAAATTTTGACTTTGAAACACCAGGATTGTCTGAAAAGTGAATTTCAAGCAGTGCCATTCGGAGATCCCATATTTGGACGTCGGAGTTACCACATTTGGCATTGAAACTCCATATCCTCCCAGTTTGGTAAGATCTTGACAGTCATCAATACACAAGTTAGTCCACAGTAATGGTGGGACTTGTACTTTTTCACCATCAACTCAGCCTGTTTAACATTTAGAACCTTTCTGTACAAACTTTAGAAATGTGTGAACAGATTTGAGTGTGATCCAGGACATTCCTATAACCATCCATATACTAGCACCAACACTTTTGAAAAACCAGACTTGCCAGCAATTTCCGCATGCAGTAATCTGTTCACCTCGAGTCAAAGACAGCACTACAAGCCACCTGCCCAACTGGTTCCTTGCTTCCTTCAGCCACTAACCATCACTTGATGCACACCATGGAGTGACAAATCCAGTTTCTTCCTTGGGATAAAGTGTCAGAACAGGCAAGCATGTGCACAGCCACTCGTCGGACCATGCCCCTACATTCTATGAACCATATATGTATGTGTTGGATTAGCAAGCATGAGCACAGCCGCTAGCCGGACAACGGATCACACTGTTTTCAGGTGATACTTACACCTCATTTATTGTTTCCTTTTCACATGTCGTTCTACTTACCTATCTGACTCTTATTGAACAAGAGCAGTATTGTCACAACTATACACAGGCCTAGGCACAGCCCAAGCTTACCTTGTTTTGCTCCGCGCTCAAGACCACGACTGGCCTGAGTGTGCCATTGTTCTGTCTTACACTTTGTTCACACTATAGCTTCCACTCATAGTTATAAGCTTTTTGATATGTGGTGTCCTTCCCTCAGTCCATCTGCTTCTATCGCACATGACTGAGGTAAGCCACCCTTTTGTTATCAGTATCTCACTACACGATAGCTAATCCCTACTTAGTCTACCACTATCGTTTAGGTGAATCCAGTCCATCTGCTTCTATCGCGCGTGACTGAGTCTACCACTATCGTTTAGCGGTGCGCGATCTTGTCTAATCACTTTAGGTTATTGAGCCCTGCGACTTGCCCATGCAAGCCTCTGTTCACCGCCAACATGTCCACTGCTGTTCCTGTCACCACCGATACCCTTCCCTCCATCATGCCTAAACTTGATGTTAAAGGCACGAACTGGGCAATTTTTGCTCACTGTTTCCAACTTGCTATGAGAGCAAAGAAGATATGGAAGCATTTTGACGGCTCCCACTCCAAGCCCACCGTTCCTGATGGGACCACACCTATGGCTGAGGACCTAACTGCACTGCAGAAGTGGAAAGAGGGTGAAGATACAGCGAAGAACTTACTCTCCCAATGCATTCCCAACTCAACCACCCTTCATACCCATGCTCTCACGACCACTCGTGAGATGTGGACTGAGATCACCTGCGAGTACACTGAGAAGGGGGTATACATGCAGACAGAACTCCACTCCCAGTTCCTCGACTCGAAGTTGCTGAAGGGGGGCAATGTATGTCAGTTCCTGGACAACTTGCGCATGAAATGAGAGGAGTTAGCTTCTGTCGGTGTCGACATCGACGAGAAAGATTACCGATCGACTATCGTCAAATCCCTTCCTGACTCCCTTGCCAGTTTCGCCTCTAACCAGCTCACATCCATAAGGATGTATGATCCCTCCAAGACTATTGCACCCAACATTCTCATCTCCATCATTGCTGAGGAATGGGACAGGCTAAGAGCAAAACACCCACAGTGCCAGGGTGCACAAGACCGGGAAGCTGACGAAGCCATGGCTGTCGGAGCAGGGAGGACCTCCAGTAGAGGGCAAGGAGGGAGCAATGGTAGGTGCAGTACTCCGGCACGCCATCCTAGAGGTTGCTGGGAATGCAGTTCAATGGACCATCTATGAAAAGATTGTTCTAAGTATGCTCAGCGCCTCACAAGAGAAGGGAGAACACCTACCACCGGTAGCACTGCCCACACTGTCTATGAAACCGATGATGAAGATGGTGCCTTTGGAGTGATGGATTCACTCAGTGACACAGAGTCAATACTGGACTTGGAGTCCATTGAATCCTCTGACGATGAAAATGATGCTGCCTCAACCAAGGACGACGACGATCCCTGGTTCTCTAATGACAAGGATCAGTCCCATCAGTGCACGAGGGACCATAAATTCATACCATGCTCACAACAGGCACCTGTTGACGACACTGACATTGCCACTGACATCAACGATGACCCCACCTGTGCCCCCATCATTGAACTCTATGATTCTGGCACCACCCAACACATCTCCCCTTACCACCACAAATTTGACACAATCTCCAATATCCCACCAAAATCATTCATGGCAGCAAACAAGCAACCCTTCAGCACTATTGGGATTGGTGAAATGGTCGTTGAGGTGCCAAACAGGTTGGATGCCTCCAGGCTTAGACTTACCGAGGTACTCTACTCGCCACAAGTGGGGTATACGCTCGTGTCAATTGGACAACTCAACGAGCTGGGATTCACATCTGCTTTTGCTGACGGTATGTGCACCATCACCAGTCCAGATGGTGACGTCATGGGTAAAATCCCTTGTTCTTCAAAGGGCTTGTACCGAGTCGTGCATGAGCATGACATCGCTGCATCCACCACCCCGAAACCATTACCGTCATGGAACTCCACTGTTGTATGGGACATATTGCCCCTTCCGTTGCACATTGCCTTGCTGAAAAGGGACTCGTTAGTGGCCTTAAATTCGATGATATGAAGGAAACTTTCTGCGAGTCCTGCATCTATGCAAAGGCTATGCGCAAGCCAATCACAAAGGTTTGCAAGGGTGAACGTGCCACCGAAGTCAGTGCACTGGTATACTCAGATGTTTGGGGACCCACTCCTGTCCCTACGCTGAGAGATCGGCGCTATTATGTGACTTTCACTGATGATAAGACACAACTCACCCACATCCACTTCCTTCGTCAGAAAAGCAATACCTTCAACGCCTACAAGTCCTTTGAGGCCTGGCTCGACCGTCAACTTGCTGCGAAAGTCAAGCTTCTTCATTCCGATCGGGGCAGTGAATACCGGGGCAGAGAATTTGTCTTGTATATGCAGCAGCAGGGTGCTATGCAGTGTCACACTGCGCATGACACCCCCCAGCACAACGGTGTGGCCGAGTGACTTAATCGGACTATCCTCGAACGCGTGCACACTATGCTTTGTTACGGTTTTGGTATACCCCCAGTCTTTTTCCTTCCCTTCAACCCCGACCGCGTACCACACCTGACCATCTGTCACGACCACCCCACCCTGGCGCATCCTCGCGCTCGTTTACGCTCGACGTACCCGTCTTGCAACAGCCTGGCTTCGCCCCTGTACTCCTCCTCGTACAGCTTCCTGACACAGCCGCCATCCTGTGTCCCACCGGGATCTTCCCTGGATCTTCCCCGGATCTTCCCTGGATCCCTCCCGGAACATCCCTTTGGATCTTCCCACCCTTCTCCTTCTTTAGGGCCGTCCTCCGACCCTCGGACTCCCCCCGGCACCGCCCTACTCGCCCTGCCTTGCAGCGCCTCCTCACACAGCCGCCATCCTGTGTCCCACCAGGATCT
>JBBPQP010001009.1:0-14291 GCA_038092555.1 Boletus subgraveolens | reverse complement strand
AGTTTTTTCTGCGTTCCTGGGCCGACGGCGGCCCGACGCTGAGCGCTGACCCCTGGACCGTCAGCTTTCTTACCCCCGGGCATGACGAATCCGCCATGCATCCTACCATAAACCTCACGGGCGCAAGACCAATTATTCCCTCGGTGCCCTCGGCACCCTTCGTTAGTCTGGTCGACGGCTTTGCCCCATTAGACGGTCTGGTCACCAGACTAACCTTTCGTATGATCAGAACACCGACTGTCTTCTGATCTCGATGTTTTAGGTCTAGTTTGGGGAGACTACTCGGCACCACAACAAACCAGGAACCGAAGAATCGCGGTCGCTCCCTCTCGGACAAATGACGGATATCGCCCTGACAATAAGCGTGCCAGCAACGTCATCTACTACACCTCTCTATCCGCCTTTGGATCACCCACCGCTGCTTCACTGAAACTCTTCAATATCCGCCTCTGGACGATGGCGGACATTAGTCCTGTGGCCGTTAAAGAGGAAGACTAGACGGAATAAAAGCCCATGTCGCACGCACCGTCCCTCCGCGCTTGCTCTCAGGAGTCAACAGTCGATCCTCAATACACACATACACACCCCTCACACTCAGTGACTCGATGCTTCTTCGCGTCGTCGCCGTTCTCTCATGTGCTGCGTATGGTGCAGCAGTGCACTGCGCCAACTGCGTTGGAGTGATTGATGATTATTATTACTTGAACCCTTACGCGCGCTGTTACTATGAAATCGAGGGAACCGAAGATTACGGAACACGGTGCCTGTGAGTGCCATTCCGACACGTGGATTGGGAACCCAAGGCTAACCCGTTGTTGACATCAAGGTACCAGAACTACGTTGGACAGGGGTTTTATTGTTACTATGACGTGGGTTTTGGCTCACATCATGATATTTCTCCCCATTGGATGGACTCACGCTCAATGGAAAACACTGACAGGACCAGGGTGAACGCATCGGAGATCAGGACCGTTGTCCAGAGAAAGTAGACATCTCAGGATCGGATGATTGCCTGGCATGCAAAGACCTAAGTATCCTGGTGCTTGAGTGATCGTAGATTCAGGAGTCTACCAGCCAGGCCTTTAGGAACAAGGTGTTATTGAATGGAATGTCGTTTATTCCACATCAATGTGACTGCGACCCGATGACAGTGTCTTGGCTACCAAAGAGGGTCGATGGTTCCCACTATCGAACCCTGAGTATTCTTGATAGTAACCATATGTGCCGACATTGGTTCTCAAGCTCAAGGTCTACCTTGTCTCCACTGCAAACGGGTATTGCAATAATTGGCTGAACCTGAGCTCCTAGCCTTCTACACTGATTCCTCGAAATGCAAGTACAAATTCTATAGTAAACAACCATCTAATCACGACTTGTCTCCTTTATCACTGTTGCCTTCCACTGGATTGTCGCCACTGTATGACTCGACTTTCATGTCATTCAAGCCCAGCTCTTCGTTTTGCTCCCAACTCCTCTCATACGTCTCGATTGTCATGTTTGGGTCGGGGTCTGGTGCGTATATGTTTTGTATATATGAATTCGCCAGAGGGTCGTCCAGGATAATGGTGAACTCTCGTTCGACCTGCTTGATCTGGGCGTACGGGATGAATATAACATGGAATACGTTGATAATTGTAAATTGCTCAACTGCATTCAGATCCTCTAAGAATTTTCGGAACTTTTCACGGTCCTCATCCCCGACCGTACTTGAGTCACCTGTCACAAGCATCTTGCAGGAGAGCTCTTCGTAGACCTGGTCCAAGATCCCTTCCAGGGTCGTGAATCGTCCCCCTAGTGTTCCATGCTGGAGGACAAGGTCAATTTCCGGGATTATCAATCCGCCGGTTTCACTCTAGAAAGGTTACAGTCATCACTCCGCACTAGTGAAGAAGACAGGTTATTGTTAACCTTGAGAATATCTCTCCTCAGGTCCTCCTGGTCAACCACTTTCAAGGTGATCTTCTTTCCCTTCTCCAAGATCGCTGAGCCAGCCTTGACTTCATTATCTCGATATCCACAGCTCTCGCAATTCGTCGACATAATCAACGTTTCCTTGAAACGATATTCACTAGTTCTTTCGGATTGTAAAGCCAAATAACCACTTACCTTGAAGTAGGGAATAGATACTTTCTTCATTCGAGTCACCAGTGCACGTCCACAGCGCGGGCAAACCCCCGGGAACTCAAAGATCTCGTCATTCTTCCCGTCAAAACCTTCGTCTTCTCCCTCGGCTCCTTTCTGATCCCCCGCGTCCTCCTCCCCATCTTTCGTTTCTCGTTCATCCGGAACAGCCAGTCCTAAGGTAGCTGCTTGCTGAAGGGTCCTAGTGTAGGTCTTGAGACTCCACTTGGGATCAGCCATGCTCCCGACAAACTCCAGGAACGAATTCCCAGACGGATCGTCCAGTGTGATCGTGACCGTCTTCTTGACCGGATCTGATTTAAGTTTCTCAACGACTGGCGGGTCGGATTCGACATCTTCCTCATCCTCGTCCTCTTCGTCATCTATAATTTCCTTGAGTCCGTCGATGATTTCCTGGATTTTAACGTAAGCGGCCTCGTTTTGTATTCGTCTCAGAGGTTGGTCGGCGCCAAGGTCGGCCACGATGTTACGCAACAGACCCTCGACGGTCGTCAGTTGTCCTCTCTCATTTGGTGGAAGCGTCAGCTCGAACTCGGGAATAGAGATCTCGCATGCTTGCGAGCGAACGATCTGACGATCGAGGTCGCCTCGGTGAAGCACCTCGAGGGTATAAGTTACACCATGTTCTATCCATCATCAAGCCCCAGTTGCATCAGAAACGACGTCCCAGTATTTCCCCAAGCGTCGGGAGTGAAACAAGCGCACCTCGGATGGCACCAGCAGACTGTATCTCGTTGTTCGTCCCACCGCAGTGTTCGCAGCGGAAGCTCATCACGATGACTTCTCCAAAGTACGGAATGGACGTGAGCATCATGCGAGTCGTTCCCTGCAATCAAAGTCAGCGGGGATGAGTAGGCGTGTGTATAAAAGATCTGACCAGGGAGGGAGGTCAGCCTGGAGCTCACCTGTTCCCCACATCGCATGCAGAGAGACTCGATCTCTTCCAGAGGTCTGTCCTCTTGGACGTCACCATCAGGGACGGTGAGTTCCTCCGGCATATCGTCTGCCTGTTTCGCGAGCTGCCCAATGGGAGGGAAGAACTGATCATGGGACATGATGGGTAGTATACAGCAGTATGTATGTCGTTCACTTTCTTGGATGGTGGATGTGCCAAACCAAAATTGCTAGATAAGATCTTCCGTTCCCGGACAGCCCCTGTCTTCTGAGCATTTTCGGGACGGACACAGCACACCAACGAAAAGGGACGCCGAGGTATACTCGATATCTCCAACAGTGCCAGAGAAGGAAGTTCATCACATCATTAAAACATTCACTAAATAATTACAACACGACACTATAGAAAATAAGAACTCGAAACTAGGCGAGAGGAAAAAAAACGTGTCTTCATGAAAAGCAAACTGCATGACAACGGACCAGGTGAATGGGCATGTCATTCACTCTTTATGTCGTCTTGAGCTTCCGTTTACGCTCCTCGATGTCTTTCCTCGTCATGCGAGTTCCCAGGATAACGTCCCAGTGAACGAAGAAAGGCTGTGAGAAATTGGACTTGATCCCGATAACCTAAATTGGGAAGAATAATAGTGAGCATCGTGAAAACAGCGCCGGAAAATCTACGAACTTGATGATGGATGTCATGGTAATCAGCATTGTTACCACTGAACATCTGGAATAGGTCGAAGGGGAAACTATAACCACAGTGATCATCGACTGTTTTCAGGGTACTGAACGCAAACAAGAAAATGGTTTGCCGGACGGAGAGGTTGGCAACAGTCTCCGCCACCACAGCACCAACACTGTCAAGGAAAAATCCCTCGAGAGGGTGATTGTATAGTGCACCGAACGCATAGGGCACATAAAGCCGGTGGTGCACAGAATGGAAGTGCTTGTAGAGGAATTTGTTCGTGTGCATCAAGCGGTGAAGAAAATATTGCCAACTGTCGACAATGAATCTATCGGGCATCCAACTGAGATGAGAATGCAACTCGGAGAAAGGAGAGTGGACTCACAGGGAGAAGAGGAGTTGTGCGGCGGGAATACCCCACCAGTATAACCAATATGTGATGTCGGCGCCTCGAAGTTCCAAAAGGTAGTTTCCTGCATCTGGGCCAACTACCCACCTAACGAGACGTGCCAACGTCCTCCCGACAGCCTCCATTTCCATCATACATCTCGATGGGGATATCTCGGGAGGATTTGACAACCAATAGTAACCTAGCAAAGTTTGCAAAGTATGCTGGAGGATGACGGCCCAGAAGACTTGTGAGCGGGTAGCACGATTGCGGGACTTGATCTCGTCTGACTCGTGGATTCGGTACTTGTCTAACCATGTCCAATTTGACATGTCGAGGCAATGGAAGAAAAGAGACAATGTCCAGTAAGCCATGACGGGCGCTGCGAGTGCCACTATGTTGTCTGGGACACTGTCGAAGAGATTCTGGCGCATGGTAAAGTAGAAGGGGACCTTGAGAAGGGGAAGACATATGTTCTCTCCATCGATGAAAGCTGTGCATGTTGAATTGGCAGTGGGGGGGACCCCCGCAAAGAATTCGTGAAACGTGTCGAACATAAGTTAGGTATCCGGGCGAGTGTCCGGGGCGTAGTTAGTGATGAAAGGAGGTGGTCAAGACTCGAGGCTGGGATATTTGTTTTCGCTGACCAAGTCCCTCTTACTCACTGGCTCCCACGAACGCTAAATATTCGCCAAGTGTAATGGGAATGAATTCTTTGATCCTACAGTACAACAAACTTCTACCCCGAAGGTTCACATTAGTGAGAGCGTTTAGTTAGCAAATGATGGTACATTGTACGTGTCTGACGGGGGTGCAAATATAAGTGCAAGTTGATCGAATTTATCCAGATTGTCCAAGTTTACCACCTGTGCGGGCCGTTTTCGAAAGGAGGGTGAAGACGCGAAAGTATGCTGTGAACGTCCACGTGGCTTCAGCGTTACTGTTCATTGAGGTTATTTAGGAGAGTAGTCAGGCACCGCTTCGTGACCATATCGCCCTGCAAAAGCGATGAGTGGGCCGACAGCACGGGAAAATGATCACGGACCTTGAGAAGAACGCTGAAAGTTTGGTCACGGAGGGGCTCAGGAAGACATGCCCGCAGCGCTTCCCTTGCTCTAAAGTTCACATGAGCCCACGTCACGTCACTGCGCAGCGTGTGAACATACCTCATATTGTCGCTCAACCTCAGGTAGCAGCGCACAACATGCTTGAGCAGTCTGACGGCTTGCGTTTCCACCAGCTGGTTCACCATGTTGCTGAGAACGGTGCCGACGGCGTAGAAGCGCTCATAAGTATGACATATATAAGTCAACCCGGTTTCATCCAAAAGAATCTTTTGCACAATGAAAATCGCAACAGTTTTTGAGAGCTCCGAACCGGTCTCCATGATACGCAGGCAGAGGGGTATTATTTCGGTGGAAAGTAGGAAATGAATGACGGTGTTGTTATCGTTTTGCTGGGTTTTGGCATTAGTGGCGATGGAATTAAGGTGGCAGTGTGGATACCTTGACGAGAGCACCAATGACGCCAAGTGAAGTAAGACGAAGGTACTCGAAAGGCCGGGTTTTCGAAGTCGTGTTGAGGAAGGGGTAAAGAAAGAGGGGGATATGGGCTAGCGAGGACCTAAGTCGTCGCTCGGGAATAACACTCGTGGAGTACATACCATTGAGGAAAAGCTGACGTGTTTCTGAATGAGAGGCGACGCATTGCAAGAGTGCGAGGGCATTGCACACGCGGTTTGAGACATGTGCGGTGAGATTGGGTGGGGACAGGAGGGGGTAGACAGAGACGATCTCCTGGAGAAGAGCAGGCATAATACCTAAGTCGCACAAATTAGGTCTCGTCAGAGAGGGCTCGAAAGGTGTAGATGTGGGGCTGCATGACGCGTACCGAAAGAGTGCCAAAGGACGAGCGCGAGATCGTCATACTGCTCTCTCTTCTTGCTGAGCTCGAGGAGGGCGCCCTCCCTTGTATTAGGGTCCATCAGGTCGATGACCAAGGCATAAATTTTGTTCTCCTCGTGGATGCCGATGATATGTTGCTGGTGGGGCTGTAGACCGAGCGAGGGGGTCTCGGAGTACCCGGAAAGGGCAGAGCCAACGAGACGCTGTTGTTGGTATGGGTTGAACTGGGCAGTGTGCTGCAAATACGAGAGCGGTTTTGGAGAAATGAGCCCCGCCATGGCTGCACGGAAAGAAATCCAAATGAGAGATACTCGGACGAGCAAGTTCAAGGAGCATGGGCATCAAGACCGAGTAGATTACATAAGACATAACCCTAACCCCAAACAGATACATTGTACGTACTCTACATATTCCATTCTCTCCTGCCCCACCCAAGTGCATCTGACATCCTCGGGTGCGAAACAAGCTCGGGATGGGTCAGGAACATATCAAACACTTTCCGACAAAACTCGCCATACTCTGCCTTCTCCTCAACCGACTCCAGGTACATGTCAGAGCATTCAAAGCAGAGAAACGGATGAACAGTTACCTGGTAGATGTCGCGCATCGTCGACAGCATCATAACCACCAACTCGACATACGCCTGGCTCTCAGCATCCACCCTGGCACGAAGACATCCAGTGATGTTCGTGAAAACAGCTGCAACAATGGTCATGATATCAGTCACTAGCAACGACAGCCGACTAACTTTTGATCAATTGTCCCCGAACAACTTCATAGTTGGCCACACTGACTTCGTATTTCCCCGTCCCGGGTATAGGATCGAGTGGAGTGGCGCGAAGTAGAGGATGTTGTAGCCCGTCCAATGATAGCACCATACTTATGAACTCGTGTTCTATCGTTGTCTTGCATGACAGGGTGGCTACTAGCAGCACAGCAATGAAGTCATCCTTCATTTTCTGTGGGAGCTCCATCAGACAAGAGTGTCGAATGAAAGCATGTATGTTTGACTCACGTTATACGCCCCTGGGTCAAGACGAAGAAGCGTCAGGTTGAAACGCAGCCCAACTCGACGACGCCACGAGTCATCGATGATCTTTTCCCAAGATTGCTGACCGAGCTTCATGTATAACCCCCAGTCCTAGCAGACACCAATGAATCGTATTGTGAGCACCAGTAACAAGGCCCTCACCTTGTAGTTGTTCTGGACGAGAACATTGGCGCAGCCGACCCAACAATCTATCCACTCGTCAGCAGCCCTAGTACTCGTTGCGTCATTCTTCGCATGCTCTCTTTCACCAAAATGTCTACAGACGAGGCGATACACGGCGGGAGTGATGGATTTATCGAGAACCTATGTGACGTTGTAGAGTATTGTCACAAGCACCTGTAGTGAAGCTGACCTTGCACAGAGCGTCCTCTTTTGACTTGAGGTTAGCGACAGTAGAAGCTTCTGCTTCCTCGCCTAGTGCAGCCAGGAGCTCTTCGTCGTTTAGATCCAAAGGCAACTTGTCATATTCATCCTGGCTCTCTTGACTTTCGACGCTGTGGACAACAGGGGGTGGCGGTGGTTGAACATCTGGCAGTGCTTTCAGCCGAGCATTGAGAAAGGACTGTACGAGCATCCGGATCTCGACTCCTGTTTGTTGAATCGTCACCAGGTCAGTTCGTGGGTTGAACACCCTAGTGACCCAGGCTAACCTAACATCAGCTACGAAAGGAACGAACGGAAGAACACTCACGACCGTCCAAAAGTGCTGGGTCCGGGTACTCCGCACGACTCTGTCCTTTGTCCAACGACTGTGTCTCAATCACACGCCTCACCGATCCAATCAGCAACTGGACCAAGGTTATGGTGGACTTCTTCCCAACGGCACCTGCTTCTCCCACCTTATACTCATCCATGAGCACATCTGCCATCTCCCCCAACCATCCCAGTACTTCTTCTAACCCTCCAACAATTTTGTGATGCCTGACAATCATCGCGAAATTCATCATCCCGTATATACATGCCACTCTCGAGTGATCATCCGCATCTCTAAAGCTTACACATCGCCTCGCCTGGCCAATACGGAACTTGACGTTGGAAGACATAGGATCGAGATGTACAGCGACTGCCATCGCGCTAAAACGATTGACAAGCATGGAGAGGGAGTGTGTGGAGGGAGGAGCGGAACGGGAGAAGGGGACAGGACTGACGGGGACAGCCATTTGAAGGAGTTTCTTGATATGGGCTGAGCGTTGCTTTGGGTCCAGTTCGACACTCGCATCCAGCAGGTAAACAGCCTGTACCACCATCTTCAAGAATACCTCAAAAACGGAGTCGTGTGGGTCCCGCTTGGATAGCAGCTCCAGATCACCGTTCTCGAGAAAGCCCATAGGAGCCGAGCGTTCATTGAGGAGATTGGCAAAATTGCGGGATCGGAAGATCTCTTGGAGAGACTTGAACATGACAATCCCATCGTCGAGACGCCACCCCCATTGGCTCCACAAAAGAAAACACCTAGAGACAACGCACGATACGTAGTCATCTCGTTTTTTCAACGCGCGTTGTGTGAGTTGACAGTCCTTCTCGGGATTGGTGGTCAATATAATCTTCTTGAGGGCAGCAGCCACAAGCTCCCAAGCTGCTGGAAGCCGAAAAACGGAGGTCGACAGGCCGTGAACGGAGAATTGCGAGATGGCGCAGAGGCTAAAGATCATGCGCCACATGTCTTCGCTTGCTTCTGCCCCAGTGGGAGAAGATTCGGGGTACAAGCCGGCGAGCAGGTGCCAGAGTGGGTGGCCATGTGCTGCATCAGGAGAATTTTCGAAGCTTGGAAGTAGGTGTATGAGGCATACCCACAACTCGGCGGCTCGATGAGGCAATGAAGTAACATCCACGTCGCTTTCTGCTGCACGAAAGGTAGCGAAAGCCGGCTGTAAGTCGATGCACAGCAGACGTTGTATGAGTCGTTTCGCTGACTGAATGAGGGCCTCATTTTCCACTGACCCTCCCCTGTACTTGATACCGGTCGCAAGGCGGGCAGAAAGTTCCACAATGAACCAATGCGCAGTCAATGAAAATATGCTTGTCTCCAGCGACTCCAGGACAAGCAACAACCCATCCGAGTATTCTCGTATGGCCACCTCTAGAGCAACGAACTCTTGGTCTTCTGCATGAACGGCGAGCCACGAAAGAAGCTGACTCGAAGCGCGTGTCACGAACTCCCACTCCTTCATCGTGCCCGCGTCATCGACCTTGAAGTCGCGCAATGCACTAGCGAGGCGATCGCACAGTGGACCAAGCAGTGCACTGAAGACCGCAGCGGACGTAGTAGGTCCAATCTCGAGTCCCTGCGTATTGCAAGGCGTCGGTGGTGCAACTTCCGAATTCCCTGAAGTAACTGAAATGAGTTGGTGAAGGAGGCCCTTATCAGTGTACGATGAATTGCCGAACTTGACCCCAGAAGGAAGGGGAGTAATGTTCATATCGATGGCAATATGACGGTGAACTGATGCAAAAGACTCATCTTCGCGCTGGAAGTAAAATGGAAGCGGGATTTCATTCTGTGGTCGGGGAGATGTTCGACGGTATAGGCGAGATCGAGGAGCAGCCGAAGAACTCGTCGTCGGATTCTTAGCGGGCTGGCGAGCAGGAGAGACAGGTTTGTTCCACCTCTCTACTTCAGCTCTCCATCCCGGATCCAGAGCCTGCCTAAATTCATCGTCGTCCCCGATTACCAGTGTGGATCTGCCTCGGCTTGACTTGCCTTCGCGATGCTTCGACGTGATACGTGTTGCATCATGATGAACGTTCCAAACTGGCTCTTGATTATTTCCGGATCGCTGTTTCCGTTTCTTTTTCCGGCTCTTGCCCTCCTCGGCTGAGTCCTGGTCGAGCTGTATGATCCGATCCCGGTGATCCGAGTTATGCTTAGTCGATGAGGTCGTATTCGAACCCGTATTAGCCCTAACGAAAGGCAAGAGACTCTGATGGTGTTCGCCATAACGTCTTGCACCGCTTGTAACAATATTCAGCCTTGGTGCTCTAGATCCACGAGCCCTCCGCGACCCCGCCGGTTGTTTAGGCTTGGACTTCTTCCCGCTAGAATCTCTCGTCCGACTCAACATCCAGTCAATCAGACTTCTTTCGTGCGCTGGCTTTCTCGTGGGACGGTCGAAGAGCGATTGGTGAGCTTGCTCATCATGACCGCTGCTACTTCCCGAGTCTTCCGAAGAGGATCCCGGCATAGAGCTGTCGCTGAGGGAAATCACGTCGTCCTCGCGTTTGAGCCGAGGCGAAGCGTCTCGTGTCCGCCTAATCCTAACGGCTGATTGCCCGTCAGAAAGCATTTCCATCGCACCAAGGTCGGCATCCTCCTGCCCGTCACCCTCGTACACCTCCACGGGACGTTCCACGTCCGAACTTTCCAGGTCCCCTCTGACTTCTACGTCCCTATACCTTCCCTTTCGAACCCTTGCGAGCCCAGGTATCACTCTGACTTCTTCTGCCTCACTCCCTGACGATTCTACTACGACCCTAGCACGCGGAGATGGGAGGCGCGCAGTCTTGGTCCTCCCAAGTTGTCGCGTGATCATCGCGGCTGGCATCATACGCTTCAGCGCGCGAAATCGTTTCTTGTCCTTGGAACTCATTTCGACGGTGGACGACTGGTCCGATTCCGACTCCATGCCCGAAGTATTCGAATGTAGAGCACTAGCGCCAGATGTCGTTGGCGGTCCAGAGGGACTTGGTGGGACAGAATAAATAACAGAATGATCGACCGGTGAAACACTTCGCGGGAACAGCAGGTCATCGTCATCAAACCGGTACGAGTCTTCTTGTTGCAGATAAAAACTGAAATCAAGTGATCGGGGAGGTTTCGAGCTAGAAGTTGGGGAAAGGGAAGAAACCCGAGACGGCACGGGAGGTCTGAAATGTGATCTTGCGGGAGATGGGGAGTATGGAGCCATTGCGGGCTCCGAATGTGCTCGGGAGAACAGGGACGGGGAAGGCGACGATTGCTGTTTGACAACAGTCCGGCTTTAGGCAGACAATGAAGCGTTGCATAACAAGACTTACAGGAAGAGCAACGCGTTCAGGAAAACGTGTGGATACATGCTCAGCATTCTCGTGAACCGGAAAAGGTTTAGGTCTCTTCTTCGCCGCTTTCCTGGTCTCCGTCTCTGCCTGGCGAGCTTCCGCGGCAGCTCTCCTAGCTTCAGTTCTGGCTAATGCCTCCGCTTTCTCCCGTTCCCTGCGAACCCTCTTCGCTAATTTACGGATCTCGTTGTCATCCTCATCACTGCTTGATACCGCCTTCAAGGCTTCAGGTAACCAACCCTCGTCCATCCGTCTTACCTCCAGCCCTTGGCCATCTTCCCCTGACCCGTTGTTTCTGTCAAATCCCAGCACCCTCTTTCTCCTCCTGCCACTTTCGCCTCCTGCATCCACATAGTCACCATCTTCATCCGGATTATCAAAGGGAAATACGAATTCATCTTGTGTGCCGTCTTCACCCACCCCGCCGGAATCAGGGCGATGCCGAGGATGGCGGAATTTAACGACAGCATCAGGATGGTACTTTAGTTGTTGTTTGTATAACAACTTGTCATAGGCATATGGATTTAACTGTCGAGCTTCTCGACGACGCAATGAATAACGACCCAGTGGTTCTGGATCCTCTGGGATCATCACAGGAGGTGAACGGACATGGTGAGGAATGACTCGTAGGAGATTGGACCGTGATGCAAGGAAATGTGGTGCCTGAGGATGCCGAGAAGAGAGAAGTTGAAGTGGGTCTGGCGATTGTGAGGGTATCTGCACAAGAACCGGGGAGGAAACGGGTGTTAGAGGTGACGAAGCTATCGAATGCCGCCTCCGTCTTCCACCAGAACTCGATTGATCACGTGAACGTTGTGAGGAGGTTTGTGGAGGGGTTGTATGACGGCGGCGAGGAGACGAGAATAGGGAGTAATGATCGGTCGAACTAGAAAGTGATAGCGGCTGAGACGTCGAAGGCGACTCCGCCCTCTGCGGCAGAACTCGGCTGGTGGTATCAGGGGAATTGTGTTCCGCTGAGGGATAGCTTGGGGAAGAGAACAGAGAATGCCAATCCGAGTGAGGGGAAACATCGCGAGGTGGAGACGGCACTGATGACTGTTCTTCCTCTTCATCCATGAGCATGTATTCCAGGGAGTGTTCCGAGGTTAAGGGCAGAATCTGCTCCATGAAAGCCACCTTTGGAGGTCTCCCGCTCAGCAAGGGGGATTCGGTAGTGATAAGGGAAGCGGAGGCATGCGAGACTGAACCCGCATTGTGAGCTATCTTCGAGAAGGCATCAATGTCGAAATGGAGACTGCAGAACTTATCACACCTTGATACGTTTCCAAGGAGATGGATTCTCTATTTCATGGTCACTGAACCGGTCGTGGTGTGTTACCCTTGTCAAGAGAGAGTCGGGACGCCGGTGGTAGTCTTTTTTTGTGGTAGCACTTTGTGGGGACGCGAGAACATCTGCGCAGACACTCTTGATTGGTGTCAAGGCTGAACTGGCCCAGTGATCAGTATCTTGAGAGAGTGCGAAAACTTCACGCTCGTCGACATCAGACGTATCAACGACATCGGGGCTTTCCATCAAGACTTGGAGCGATTTGGATGTCGAGAATAAAGCAAGATCGCGACGAGACTAGTGTCACGTGTTCGCGACGCGTTTGTCATTAACTGGTGTCGTCCCGGATTTGTACTTGTTATTGATTGCATTGTACGATGCAGCGTACTATGGAACTCAAATTCCTGGAAATACGACCAATATACACCTTTTGTTCGTCAACAATACAACAGTAAGACTAGGTCAGATGCACTTTAAGAAATTGATACAACGACCCTAGTGAACATCGGGGAGGGGATCAAAGATTTTGGGCTTCAACAGGCGTACGTAGAATCATGCACGGATATATGCGCGATACCCGGAGATACAAAGAAAAAGAAAAAAAAAAACAACAGACTATGAAGATGCTGTTAGTGGGTGGAATTGAAGTGAGATGGATCATGAACGTTTGAACATGACATGGGTGACAAAAAAAATACAACTTGGGGTGAATTTCATATGTTCAACGCCGGAGCGGAAGTAGGTGAGCTAAAAAACGTGCGTTGCACCGATGCATTGCCCCGAGATTTCATGTTCGGGTGGTGGTTTCGACGATGGTGTCGCTGGTGCTGATCATAGTGCTTATAAGGAGGGGCATGAGTCTTGCGCTTCATCATCTTCATCTCCCTGCGAGACTCTTTTCGGGTTTTGTAAGGTGTGTGTTGTTGTTGGCGATGGTTGGAATGGAGATCATAATGATACGGAACATGGGTAGGTGTACGTGCATCATCGCGGACTGGGAGTAACACAGGTGAAATTGTTACTCCCCCAGATTTGCGTGGCTTCTCCTTGACAACGCTCTTGCCATGCCAGAGCATCGTATGTAGGGGACTACTTTTCATTGCGTTCCCGTACGAACGCGCGTCGCAGACAGGGGATTTAGCAGGTTCTGAGGTCCAGCCTGGCGAGGTCGGAACATCGGAGGTAGACGTCACGGATTCTCTAGTAAGCCGGAAGGCACCAACAGGCACACGGTCCCAGCGACTCAAGCTCTGGACGAGTTTCTGCTCGCCTTCACTGTCAGGGATAGTCTGCATCTGCGTCTCAGGTTCGGAGTCGAGGAACGTAGACTCAAGGACGTCATCTAGTTTGATGGGTTCACCAAGACCAGCGTCTGGTGGAGCTTCGGACGACGGCTCATCGGAAGGCGGAGGCAACGTAGGATAGATGGATAACCTTGCGGTACGGCCGCGAAGATCCATCTAAGTAAATTCAGGTGAGACCGGAATACACGACCCAATGTGAGACACATACACTGCTGAAGCTCCCAGCACTGCTGGAAAACCTTCTTCGCCGGTGGCCGAGGCGCAGGTATGGAGACGGCACATCCTTGTTCGTGCCGGTAAGGACGGCAGTCTTCTGCGGCACGTTAGCTTCCAGGCTAAACTGGCCCATGATAGGCACCCCAGCTCCGGTGATAGGGCAGGGGCTTTCCCCAAAGCCACCTTCCGCACTGTCTTGTTGGGACTGGTCCGTGTCTTCCCAGAAAACTTTACCGGCCAGAATGTCAGCAGGGCGGGGTGATTCTGGCATGATGGTTCATTCGTTGAGTCTTCTGCTGTGAGAGAAGGAGGAGGTGTGAGAGAGGAAAGCAAGGAAGGGAGAAGAAGAAGCTCACAGGATGTCTGTGACATGGGCAATGG
>JBBPQP010001008.1:0-14306 GCA_038092555.1 Boletus subgraveolens | reverse complement strand
CTTGCTTTGGACCGCAGAGTCTCCTTGAAACTCCTTACTACAAGATAGTGAGACTGATGTTGAATATAGCAACGTGTCGTTCGACTTGGATTTAGAAACTTAGTACTTTATTGCACTTGCGCAGCGATTGATACACTAATACAAATTGAGGGTACTTTGACAGAACACATGCTTTAACAAATGGTTCGGATAATGACAGAAGGGTAAGTGTCTAGCGAGGGTTGCAGGGAATGTCATGCTTTAGAGCCTGTACAGATACGGTGTGTTGAGCAACGTGAGCTTTGGCGAATCGGCTTCACAACGATGCCGCATCCGGAGTTTGAATTAGTCATCAGTGTAGCTTATCAGTAGTATGATCGATTACTGGCAAGATCCTGTACTATGTTGAATGCCATGGATAACTTCAGGCTAGCAAGACGCCAGCTCCTCTTACGCCATATCCTGAGTG
Source organism: Boletus subgraveolens (assembly GCA_038092555.1). Taxonomy (NCBI): domain Eukaryota; kingdom Fungi; phylum Basidiomycota; class Agaricomycetes; order Boletales; family Boletaceae; genus Boletus; species Boletus subgraveolens. The sequence continues at coordinate 13,858 of JBBPQP010001008.1, read as the reverse complement.
TCCTAAGCCTTATTCTATATGCTTTAACTGAGCTGATGTCAACAATGATCCGAAAGGATCCTGTCCCCTACCATACATCCATTCTACCTGGCCAACAGTGGGTCTTGGAGCTACTAGATGGACATCCCAAGCGCATCCGTTGTGAGCTCGGGATGCACCGTCATGTCTTTGTACAACTCGTTTCTGAGCTCCGGGAACTTGGACACACAAACTCTAGGTCTGTCTCCCTGGAGGAACAAGTAGCAATATTCCTATATATGTTGATGACCAGTCTAACCACCAGACATGTTGGTGAACACTTTCAACGATCAAATGATACAATTTCAGTATAGGCTACTAGTAAGCTGATGACTTTGATAGTATTCTAATCTGCTATGGTGTAATATTTCAGCTACTTTCAAAAAATACTTGTAGTTCTCTTGAGCCCACCGATGTACACAAAATACGTTCAACTTCCTACTGGGCAATTCATTTCTTCCAAAATCAGGGATAACCCTAAATACTGGCCCTACTTCAAGAGTGCAGTTGGCGCAATTGACGGAAGCCATATCCATTCTGCACCCCCTGCATACTTGCATCCAAAGTATCGGAATCGCAAGGGATTTGTATCACAGAACTGTGCATTCGCTTGTGATTTTTCCCTTAGATTTACATATATCCTCACAGGCTGGGAGGGATCTGCTACTGATGTGCGCGTCTATGAAGATGCAAGGACCCAAAACAACTTCATCATACCTGATGGGAAGTATCTTCTTGCTGATGCTGGGTATCCGACCTGCCCTGAACTACTCATTCCATATCATGGGGTTCGTTACCATCTTGCAGAGTGGGGACATGCTAATACTAGGTATGCTTTTTCACACTAACTTATAATATTTATTTGAACTACTATACAGACCACAAAACAAAGAAGAATTATACAACTTGCATCATGCCTCTCTATGGAATGTTATTGAGTGGGTCTTTGATATCTTGAAACGATGGTTTCGTATCCTTCTATTACCACCTGAGTATTCCCTTGCGGTTCAAGCACAGATTCCATCAGCTTTGTGTGCAATCCACAATTTCATCTATGCCTATGATTCTGCCAAAGAAAATATGGATGATGAGTATGTTCAAGAGGGCGATTATGATATCCAGAATGCAGATCCACATACTGAGGCCGCAGTTGATGCAGATGGAGCAGGGGATGATCCAGCAACAACGCAAAACAACATTGCCAAAGCAATGTGGGCTGATTACCAACGTATCCAGGAAGATCATGAAGCTGCTGGGAAGGATAGTAGCCCAGATGTATCTTCAGATGAGGAAGACTTTGATATGGATATTGATGACTTGGAGGGGTGATGGATGATCTGACTCCTGAGTGGGAACAGTTATGTACTACATATGATAAGAAGGCACAAACTTGAATTGATTCTGTTCAAAGATGGGCATAGATGAGGTAATACAAGGAGGTAGTAAAACAAAATGGATCATAAAGCAATACAAGATCAAGTACACAACTACATGGACGTGGGACCACCTGTTGCACCTCCACTGCTCGAGCCTGCAATAGGACCGACTCCCTGTTCATACAAAGTCTTGACATATATGCGGCATTCCTCAATGCTTGGAATGGCTGTATATACAACAGCGCTGTTGCTATTTGTCATACCAAGAACTCCAAGCATGAATCGGCAGTGTTCAGCAGGCATATCCGCATCAGCAAATAATGCTTCCATGGCCTTCTGGATTACGACCATGGGATCAAGAAATGATGTTCTTATCGTATCCATAAGATGGACAATTGAGCTTTGAACCCCTACAAGGGCTACGGCAGGGGAGACTTTCAATGCTTTGTCGTCATGAGTAGTAGTTGATGGTTTGCTGCATTTGCTGGGGGGAGGGTGGGAGATATTTGGTGTGGAAACTGGAGAAGCAGATGATGAAGGAGGAATGGAGACAGATGCAGAGAAGGTTTCGTCATTACAAGAGATGCTTGAGAATGAGCGTTTGCTCAGAAGTTTGTTGGTGCCACTTGTAGTAGGAGGTAAGAATTGATGGGGGAGTGTCGTGTCATCGGGAGCCTGCATGAATTCATACTAATGTTAGTAGCCATTTGAACCTCGCTATTGCTATGTTCTTACTGTGCTTTCATCATTTGGGGTGGTGGTGTTGAGAGGTACACTTGATGTGGCAGCATTGAATGCCATACTACCTGTGGCACCACCAGATGGAAAGATGTCATGGATTTTCTCGTAGTGCTCCCATCCATTGTTCTGGAAAGGCTTCATTGCCGCATTTCCCTAATAAATGGGATGAGAAAGGGAATAGTGTTGGAAAAAATGCATACTTTTTGTTCAATACATTTATTCCAGATGTCTGCCGCATCAATACCTTCAATATTGGCACCTTTGATGTTATCCCAATGAACCCCAGATTTATTGTCTCAATAAGTCTCAATCGCATTGTATATTACTTTAAGCTAGTAGATATCGCTTGATCATGTGTACAATGATCAGAGATCATGATCACTTACTGCACCCCACTTGTACACAACCATCTTTCCAGTTTTAACTGCACCAACACCATTGAAATGCGGTCTGATATGAGCAGCAGCAGCATTGTATGTTGCTTCCTTAAAGTTCCCAGAATCACCATGCTCAGCAAGGTGTTCATGGAGATAGTCAATGAGGGCCATAACCTCAACTGGTGTCCACCTTGCCTTGTCTGAGGATCCTTCAGACACCATAGTACTAGCTTGGTTGGTGATGATGTCAATGCTATACAGCCCAAGATTCACAGCAAGGTTGAGGATGATCTTCCAGAGAAAGCAAGGGGTTGGATAGTAGGGAGCAGCCCAGGGATAAGGATCAGTGGCAGGCATTGTTGCAGTCCGTTTGAGTTCAGGTTAAATTCAAACTCCGGATGCGGCATCGTTGTGAAGCCGATTCGCCAAAGCTCACGTCTCTGGCTGGGGACCTCGGACCGAATAACAAGATCTAGAGCCGATGTTCGAAAAGAAATCGAGGGTGATAATCGCTCCACAGGCATACCACACCCAATTTCCAGACAAATATAAACATAATTTCACTAAGCAGGAAACGAATGAAAATACATATCGTAAAGTGTACTTCAACCATCGATGCATCAACGTCGGGTTGCCCAGCGACTCGCGCATTTCAACTTGCAAGTCACCGCTCACGCAAAAAATCCTTCGAAACTGAACTGTCGCGGTGCCTTTCCCTCGCGCGCCCATCCAGTGTAGTCTCCCGTCAACAAAGCAGCCCTCAAGAACAGAGATCCATCCAGAAATTCTGCGTCCTCCAACTCCGTACCCTTGAAGTAGCCTGTGGGTCGCGTACCATATAGGGTGTCAAAGTGAGCAAACGCGCGTTGAATCTTGATGAGGTGATCCATAGGATGAACGATGGCAGATTGTAGGATTGGTAGGAACGGATTGGGGGTTGGGGTTGTTTCGGTGGTGAGAGGGGTCCCTGGTGCAGGGGTTCCAGCAATCGAGGGTTCTACCGACGTGGTCGTCATGAAATACTTGATATTCAAGGCTGGTCGACCACGCATGATCCATAATGCAAGCGCTGTGAAGAGATAGCCACGCAGGAGAATGACTTGAGCTCGTGGAGAGAGATACGCAATCAGCGAAGAGAGAAAGAGGCTCGATGTCACCATGTGCATCCTATCCAGCACACGAATCAGTCGAATTATTTCACCATCATCAGCGCGTTAAAGAAGTTACGCACAGGAAGAAGTCAGATCGGTGGCCATTCGGTGTCAACCCACCGACTCCATAAGCCAAGGAACATAACCAGACGAGCTCCTCTATCTTACGTTCGACTTCACCTGGCTGGTTCAGATCGATGGTCCATTGCTCGGCATGTTCCCTGATCGTGGGGGTGTACTCAGAGAGTATTTCTTTGAACTGTTTAACGTAGTCCGCAGATGGCTTGCGATTCAATCTGTCATCTTTCAGTATGCGTGCCACGATGTCGAATACATGTACACCGTCAGTCTTGGATACAATAGGAGTACTGGTAATAGTTGGGGCATCCAACGCAAAGGACGAAAGGCGGTTTGCAATGTGATCCACGCTATCCGTGAAAATGGGTTCAAGTAGGGAAGGGAGATGTGATCCCCTGACATCCACATCGTGAATTGCCGCAATCGCGAGACCTTGAGAATTGATTTATAGTACTCAAGTACTCATCCCTGTGTAATATTTTGCACCACGTACCTTCGACGACCATCCCTTTCAAACCGAATTCGACCCCATGTCCAATATGGATCCAAGAGTGCAGGAAGCCACCAAAGAAACGGGCCAACATTTCTGGTTGGGTATTCGCATCTCTTCCTTTCTGGAAGTTGTATTTCTCAGAAAAGACAAACTCCTCGAGTGTGCTTGCAGCACCCTGTTCAGCGATTTTCTTGGAAAAGAAGGTAACATAGCCTCTGTAGAAGCTTGCGCATGTATTAAACGAAGAGACCTGTTGCAGGGGTACGGTAGCTTACTTTTCGTCCCCCAAATGGTCATTGAAGTTCTCTTCAGTGATGGGCTCGGGCGGCTCGAACGCAGGGCGTTGAACGTCACCATCACGCTTGTAGTAATTTCTGATGATCGCCGCGGATCCACCTAGAGCATAGATCGCAAGTGCGCGATGCGTGACATGACTGATCATGGGTCAACATCATCCCCCAGATTTGACGGAGAATAAGAGACACACGCACTTGTGAAAACGCAGATGGTTAAAGTAAATATGATGACGCTGGTGATTGTCTTTGAGGACGTCCCGGAGGGCAGCGAGGGACCCAAGGTTCGCCCCTGGCAGTCTCTGTGGGGAGAGGGGAGAGGGTGGAAGGGAGGGTGCGGGGAAGAGTTCGTCGAGCTTCTGTTGCGTTTCACCATTGGACGACATTATCAAAGGTGGTCAGTGTCGCTACCGATGGCCCATCGGAAATAGTGCCTCTCGGTGTTTATAGTTTGTGAGATGCGACCTCAAGTACTCGTGCTCGAGGTTTGGGCTGCCGAATAATAATAACTTGGTGCGTGTCCAGTGACATCACTGCTAGAAGACATGCAGTACGGTGACCTCTCGAGAGCATTGACAGACAGCCCCGGTAAAATGACGAATGCTTGTCGTCGCTCTTCTTCGTTGGGAAACTGGGGTCTGGTGTTTCGGAGGGAAATAGTATCATTGGCACATGTAAGACATATTTTCGACAGAGAATGCCAGTTTCGGAACTTCGATGTCGTTTTGGAATGAGTGGTCATGATAGATGACGACGAACCGGGTAAATTACAATGATTGAGCGGGGCCTGAATGAAAAACAAATATCGTACACTTGAACTATCACCGTCCGTGCATTCCAAGTCACCTCACGCATAAAACCCTTCGAAACTGAACTGTTGCGACTCCTTTCCCTCGCGCGCCCATCCAATGTAATCTGCCGTCAACAAAGCAGCCCTCAAGAACAGAGATCCGTCCAACAGCTCTGCGTCCTCTAGCTCCGTGCCCTTGAAGTAGCCTGCGGGACGCGTACCATACAGGGTGTCGAAGTGAGCAAAGGCACGTTGAATCTTGACGAGGTGATCCATGGGATGAGTAATGGCCGATTGCAAGATGGGTAAGAATGGATTGGGGGTTGGGGTCGTTTCGGTAGTGAGGGGGGTCCCTGTTGCGGGAGTTGTAGGGACCGAGGGTTCTACCGACGTGGTCGTCATGAAAGACTTGATATTCAAGGCTGGTCGACCGCGCAGGATCCAAAATGTGAGAACTGTGACAAGGTAGCCTCGCAAAAGAAGGCCTTGAGATCGTGGAGACAGGTACGCAATCAACGAAGAGAGAAAGAGGCTCGATGTCACCATGTGCATCCTATCCAACGTACGAATTAGTTGGATTTGTTCACCACCAACAGCGTGTTAAAGGAGAAGTACGCACAGGAAGAAGTCGGATTTGAGGCCATTTGGTGTCAATCCTCCGACTCCGTAGACCAAGGAGCTTAACCAGACGAGCTCCTCCGTCTTACGCTCGACTTCACCTGGCTTGTTCGTATCGACTGTCCATTGTTCGGCATGTGCCCTGACCGTGGGGGTATACTCGGAGAGTATTTCTTTGAAGCGATTGTCGAAGTCCGCAGATGTCTTACTCTTCAATCTGTCGTCTTTCAGCATGCGTGCTATGATGTCGAATACATGTACACCACCAGTCTTGGATACAATAGGAGTAGTGGTAGTGGCCGGGGTATCCAACGCGAAGGATGAAAGGTGAGTTGTAATGTGGTCCACACTATGCGTGGAACTGGGTTCAAAAAGGGAAGGGGGAAGTGATCCCCTGACATTCACATCGTGAACTGCTGTCATTGCGAGACCTTGAGAGTTGACTTAGGGTCTCATCCCTGTGCAACATTTCACATCACGTACCTTCGGCAAGCATCCCTTTCAAACCAAACTCGACTCCGTATCCTGCATGGATGAAGGGGTGTACGAGTCCGCCGAAGAAACGAGCCAACATTTCGGGTTGGGTGTTCGCATCTCTTCCTTTCTGGAAGTTGTATTTCTCTGAAAAGATAAACTCTTCGAGAGTGTTTGCAGCACCTTGTTCAGCGATTTTCTTGGAAAAGAAGGTGACATAGCCTTGGTAGAAACTGGTGCATGTGTTGATCAAGGTGATCTGTCGCGGTGAAGGATAGTGACTTACTCTTCATCCTTCAAATGGTCAACGAAATTCTCCTCAGTGATGGGCTCTGGAGACTCGAACGCAGGGCGTTGAATTTTACCATCGCGCTTGTAGTAATCTCTGATGATCGCCGCGGATCCACCTAAAGCATAGATCGCAAGTGCGCGATGTGTGATGTGGCTGATCACGAGTCAACGTCACTTCTCGTGTTCGACGAAAACGCACATACTTGTGGAAACGTATATGATTGAAGAAAATGTGATAACGCTGGTGATTGTCTTTGAGGACATCCCGGAGGGCAGCGAGGGACTCCAGGGTCGCCCCTGGCAGTCTCTGTGGGGAAAGGGGCGAAGGAGGAAGGGATGGTGCAGGGAAGAGTTGATCAAGTTTCTGTTGCATTGTACCGTTGGGCGTGGTGGGGGCGGTCGGGGCTGCTAGCAATGTCCTAAGTAGTAAGTAATCGTGCCACTGTATTTATAGTTAGTGAGACGACAGCCAGCCTACTCCTCCCTTTCCAGCGACTCCATCAGCCGCCAAGCCGCATCCGCGAAAACCGCACCGCTTCTCACACAAGCCATCGAGGCATGTGACCTCGGTTACATTTGCGAGGGACAGGAGTGGAACTGCGCAGTAATCCTGGGCTGAACTAGGCAGGCGAAGTCTTGGATCAGTAATCAGGGAACGTGACAGGATCAAGTTAGTTTTATGGAACTCGATTAGGATACTGCTGACTGTTGAGTGACAACGCCGTCGTGGAGGTATTAAGGGGATGATGAGGTGTACAGACGGCAGTTGCTCTGCATCGTGAGTATGTACGGAACGCCCCTGAGCCGGAGTGATCGCCGACGCTGACAAACTTCCGCCACAATGTTTGGGGTTTAAAATATTGCTTACACTAGGCTAATTGGGTGAGGAGCCTTACTCGAGGGGTTTGTTTGGTCGCCGTGCGGTTGCCAATAATTACCCAGAAACCGACATGGGTATAAAAAGTTTTCATTGAACTCCGTAGATAGATCTTCAGATGCGGGTATATCTTTGGGTCTAGCACTTCCTCGGAGTACCTTGCGAAAACTCGGGCCCGTAGAATATTAGAGACTCGTTGTCTTGCGTAGGAATTTACAAACTCTCGCATGGGTGAGGGCGGAAGCCTCGCTTCAAACGAATTACAACACAAGACGACATTCATGTATTTGCCCGTGCCCGCGAAGCACCATGGATTCTGGAAAGGTCATTGAATATTGAGGCTTGATGCTCCCTTCGTTTTGATATTACATTTCTCCCATCTTAACGATCGTTGCCTGACCGAGACTGACATATATTAGTATATGCCGCTGAGCGAGCAGAGGAATCGAGGTTCGAGAAGACTCACCGTAACTATGCCTCATCATTGAAGAAGCGATCACCTACATTTTGTGCAATCCCTGTAGGGCATGGTAGCGATGACTGGCAGGCGTGATGGGATGGACATACATTGTACAGCGCCTATGCACTGCTCCGCATTCGAAATTTTACTGCTGGGCTGGATGGCAACAATTTCAGTGATTCTTGTCATAACCCACCTCTCTGCAAATTCTCAGAAATGAGTAGATGGTCCGACTAGCAGAATGACCATTCCAGCTGAATATCGCGAACGAACCTTCGGCCCAATGATATCATTCCTCCCTGTATGATATTGTAGGCTGTCCTCCCGCCGGTACCACGTCCATGCGACTCGCTGGCAAGCAAGGTGTTCACGACTTCTTGATAGCGTTGTCATGGTAGAATGTGCCTATTGACATGTTCAACTATGTCTCGTCCGCGTTCGCCGTTGCGGCCTTTGACGGACTGAGCGTCACCGCGACGTGAAGGGTTAGAGTCGTGGAAAAAAAGTTCTCGAAAACGATCATTTGCGCTTCTCACCGGATGTCACGCAGCTATGGCAGGACCTGGGTCAGCCAGCGTAAGGAAACATCGATCTCCAATGCCGTCTTCGCGGGTACTATACTCCTCCCTCTTTTCCTTCCGTTTGTTAGCTCGCTGTTACAACCCCCCGAGTTCGCGCCGCCGCAAGTAATCTATTCAAGGGACCTTGTTCCGCTGTTGCTTGCACCATGGACGTCCCCGAGTAGCATGTATCGTGTCTTCTCGCGTCTACTCCAATCAGCCCTACTTTTCCATCTCCCGAATGACGCCATACTTCCTTGTTATCTCATTTGGATTGCCATCGGACTATTGCGGACTCTGGTCGGTTTCCTGTTGTCTAGAAGTGTAGGGTGGACCTACCCGCGCTTGTTCAACCACTGGGCACTCTACGAATCGAGTGGTGGATGCGGACCTCCTCTCGTGGGCTATCTGATTGCCTCCGGAGTGCGTCCAGATCTCAATGTATTGCTCACGCATCTCAGAGGGTACAGATGGGAAGTGACCGAGTCGCTTGTCTTGTTGGTCGTATGTACGCTTCTTGCTGGGCTGGACCACGCTCCATGGACATATGGTATAGCCATTGGGCTCGCTATCCTCGCTGTTACCTGTCGCACACTCTTCGCCGCCTATCACCCACCCGAAACCCCTTACTCCCATCCCAGTCCAGACTCCTACCAAAGGTCCCCCCAAAATCGCTTCCATGCAGGCATCCAGACAGCCTTCCTACTTCTCGTTTTCGTTTCACTACCCGGCATCATATCTGCGTTTCTCGCAAGCCCACCCACCTTCCAGATACCACCCCCATCAAAGGACGGCGCGCCGTTCCTGGAAATCCTCCTCCTCTCGCATCCCAGACCCAACGATGCCCCCTCCTCCCCCGATCAACCCTCGATTCTCTCCCAGACGATCGCTTCCTACCTGCCCTACATATCATCTTCCACAGCGCTCTCCGTCTTTTCACACGTAAAACCATCTACACATCTCTCTTTCACGGACGCCCAACAACGTTTCAAACATGCACCTGTCACGTTTTACGCGGATGAAGATACGCATCCTGACGCGTATGAAGGTCAATATCTCCACCTCTCAGAGGCTTTCAGATGGATCGTCGAAAAAGGGGCGATGAGCGCCGAATGGATCATGCTCGTCGAAGACGATTTCCCCATCTGCGGCGAATGGGGATGGCAGGGGGTATTACGCGTCATGCAGGAGCTCGAGCGGGGACATAACATTCCCTCTCCTGAAACCACCAAGATGTGGGGCGGGTTCGTAGGAACTGGCGGTAGGTGAGTAGTTTTCCTCTTGTCGGGCTTATCATCGGGGGGAGACCTTGGCGTTGGACCTCACAACTCAACAGCGGTCTGATTATCCACCATACACTCCTCCCAATCCTCGCACATACGCTTCGCCTGCACGCCCTTACCAGTTCCCCATTCCCCGCGTTCATAGCACGTCGTCCCCCCGATATCATCATTCAGGACTGTCTTCTTGGAGCCGATCCACTATGCCCCACCTCATCACCCTCCCGAGACCCCGCTGAACGGATATGGTTCACTCGCAAGCAGCCAACTATGGTGATTACGTCGCGTCTTGTCATGGACCACATCGGTGGACATGCAAGCACTGCAAAGGGGAGGGTATATGACTCGAACAAGTGGAGATGCGGATGGAGGCATCCGTTTCATGGTCGTCCAGAAGTGATTGTAGTGCCTGTTTGATGAACACTCCAAACGTCACGTAGTATCTTGTATTTGTCTCTCGTACTCTCATTAGCTTACATCTATCATGTACACAGCCTAGAGCAATGTCCTATTAGAATTCCGTTCTTACGTTGTCACAGATTCTATTCACAACAATGAATCTGAATCTAGTTTAAGAGTAGAAATAGTATGATAGGCCAAGACTGACCTCATTGTTTTGCATCTTTCCAGAAATTAGTTCCGTAGTCCAGGAACAGCTCCTCTCCTGCCTTGACTTTTTTCTCTAGAAAATGTTCTGACATCCATACATGACACTATTAGTATATTAGCACTCACTTGTGAAAAATCCAATTTGGTGCTCTCCAATGACCAGCATATCTTGCCACATGCATGTCAGCCATACTACTGTGGAAATTAATGAAAGACATACTCTTTGCTTCCACATTGTCTTTGCCATCTGCCATGTGGTTTAGAAATCTTGTTGCATTACCAAGGTGGGCTGCATCAAATATTGGCAAATTAATGCTCCCTCCATCTAAATCTCCTGTGACTTCAAACAGGTAGTTGAGTGAGGTATGCTTGGCAACTTCACTATAAAATACATGTTTGTGAAGAAATCAAATGGGAAATAATGGGATCATGTGAACACACCCCAGTGGATCAGCCAGTTGGTTATTTAATATATGGCCAACATAAGCTATCAAGTACCATCATCAAAATGCAGAATATACATAGTGCTGACAACACTCACTGCCAAGAAATGCACCCTTATTCATACTTTGACATGCAAATCCACCCAAGCCATGGATTCCACATTTGATTTCAATTGGCTTCCCAAGCAATGAGCATATTTAATTCAAAATTCGAATCATTCACTAGACCTTGCTAATATTGCATTGCATTTTGGTATTGTCACATGGCCTCCCAGTGTGTCCTGGATAACAAGTGTGTTTCACTACAATTACCTTCATGATTATCTCTCCTTACCTCTATAATTCATTCTCAATCAGTATCCAGGATCTAATATATTTTTTCACTTACCCAGCATCACAACTGATACATACACCTGGAACACATTCTCTTCCCTGTTTTGCACAAGAACAGGTTTCAGGTAGACATCTTCCATTGGTACAATTGCAGCTTGGCCATTGTCTCTCACCTAAATGAATTGTCATGTTTGGTATACCATTTACAACTTGAATGACCTAAGCTAAAATGGGTGGAAAAATACTCACATTTCACTCCACATCTGCACATCAATGAACAGTGCTGTTTTTTAGCATAACAAAGGCAATTGTTATGTTCACATGAACCAGGATGAGCACAGGCATTTAGCCTGGACATATATTAGCTCAAGGAATTCCTATAAAACAATCAAATAATATTTCTCACAGCTCACAGCTAAAGATGGATGGTGTATCAACTGTACTTCTATTCAGACCATGTTTGAAGTTAATTGAAACAATATATGCTCACCAAACCTTAGCCTTTCTTTGGGTTTTCTTCTTTGTTGTGGGTGATTGTGTGTCCTTTCTGTGTTTGCATCTGCTAATGAGTCACCTGAGGTAGCTGTAAAGATCATATGATCTGGAAACAGTTGTAATCTTTGTATGAAAACCTAGAAATTCCATTAATGTGTTAGCCTACAAAAACCGCAGTTTTTGTAAGAATAATTTACCTGTTTACAGGGTTTCAGACATATAATTGACAATTGACAGGGAAACAAATCTGGTGCAATTCCGAGGACAGTTCTTAATGTGTCCATGGAGCCTGTGTGATGAGACTTGCTAGGAGAAGGAGGTAAAGTTTCCTATTATCTTGGTTGAAAAAATCATTATCAGTCTTGATGTGATAACACTCACCATAAACCTCTCGAAATCCTGTATGTGCCTGAAACAATCTGGTCCACATGGAGCACCTTCAGACAATATCATGTCCTGTGCAGTCAACTGTGGCTTCCTGGAAGGAATATAGTTGTTGGCATGATTCTGGCCTTTTTAAAATTTCCAAATGTAAATTATCCGAAAAGGATGGTATCGACATACCATGTTTACTGTGGGTTTCACAGACTGAGTGTAGGCAATTGATGCTTGGACAGAATACCTTCAGATTATACATCAACCTTCGCCTTAGATCATCTGGATCGGGTGTATAAACAGGTAGCTGTTCCTTGTGGGGGGCCTGAAACCTGAAGGCACCTGGCCAGTGAAGGACATCTCTGATGACGAGTGATTATGAAAGAAATTCTGGTATAGGTACAAGAACCAACCTCTGCGACTGCTCCCATAGCAACCCCGCATTACCAGTTTGTTCGACACGGAGTTCCTTGAACATCTTGAGGCGGTTGATATCGGGTACCCCAAATTGATGCATGCCAAGTAGTCTTCTGACCGTCTCTATCTGGATCATCTCCACTACCGCACCGAAGAGGTTCTCACTCGTGGTCACGAGCGCAGAAAAAGCAGTCAACTCACCATCGGGATCAAACGGGGTTTCCCACTCCAAAAAATAAAATTTGGCTTGGTATTCTTGAGCTGGGAATCCGTCGTCATCGGCGTATGGCAAGAAGAATAGGGTATGCTCATGAATGGCATCCACGACGACGCTTCTGGATACTGGGGGGCACGATTCGTATCGTGGGTGAGGCTGGTATGCGTCGACGGTGATGACGGGTATCGATACGTCCGTCGTCCTCCCATGGGCACCACGATGTCCGCCGGAGCCTGAGGCAAAGTGTGTGACGGACATCACCACGGTCTCCGTCCCGTCCTCCATCCATCCTGATACCCTATCCCGCGAATCGTCGAGAAGTCGCGTCACCATCGCCTCGGCGACGCGAGCGACTTGCCGTTTGGACGCGAGGATCGACTGGGTGACGGTCCCGAGGATCTCTGCGCAATAACCGGGTTCCCATTCGTAGAATTCGTCCCAGACGTCTTTGTAGACGAGCCGTCCGAGTTCTTTGAGTCGGGAGAAGGATCGGGAGGAGGGGTCTTCGAAGGGGGCTATCGAGCCTGAGGCGGGTGTCGTCGAGGTTGGGGAAGCGGATTCGGTGCGGTCGATGTATGCGAAAAGATCCATCGTCGGAGGATTGGTTTCGAGGAGTAGGGGAAATGGGGTGACGAGCTAGAGAGGAACCCGAGTGCGCAGCTCCGAGCGATAGCAAGTCTAACCCGTCGAGCGACGGGCAATGGTATTGACGTGTCTAACTGACGCGGAGAACTCGGCTTCTACTATAGTGAGAATAAAGTAGGTAAGAGCACAAAGCCCACCAACTTGGGGGTATCCGCGATCGCAGAGTGCTCGGGAAGTCCTGGAATGTTTGATTGTCAGAATCTGAATCAGGATTTACGGTCTAAATGATGAGGATCCTACGAGACTCGTCGCACAAGAAATGGGGGATATATCTTGGGTATATCAGGATAAGGATCCCCCGGAAACACGTGGCAACCCTTCATGGTGTACAATTTGGGGTGAGTGGCGGAGTGACTTCCATTTGTACTCATCTGATCCCGCGGAAGCAATTTCAATCAACGTGGTTTTTATTAGGTGGTGTATCAAGTATATCATCTATCCATCCTG
>JBBPQP010001007.1:0-14309 GCA_038092555.1 Boletus subgraveolens | reverse complement strand
ACATACTGTATATGTCATAATAGACTGTTCTCACCACTTGGACAAGGCTCTATAGGGTCATGTGAGGTACAAACAAGGATAGGGGTGAAAACAAAAAACATATTCGCATTTTGACACAGTGCACATATGGGCTTGAAAAGTACACTCCCAGATATCTTCCATGCATATCTAAAACATATCAGAAGCTCAAGTGACCAGGATAAAAGCCAGTGATTTTATAGGATAATCTCCTCCTGGCCCCTTGACTCAGGGCAGCTGTACCTATGGCCTTTCTGGCTTGGGTAAGGTATGGGAGGATTTACTACATATATTACCTTGATTGTTATCACCTCATCCAATTCCCTGGACTCTTTGATGAGTCTAGAAATCTTTTTTCACCTTTTCAGTAATAGGAACATAGAAATTGACATATAGGTTATATGGTCAGGGCAACTATCTGGAACTCTAGTATATAGTTAGTTCAAATCTTCCCAACATTTCCAAAATCATCCAACCAAATCTGAAGCCAGGAGGAGTGAAACAAATATGTGAAAAACATGGGAAACAAATCTAAACATCAGAGACTTTGAAAAAGTAAAGAAAAACATGGTATTGTGGCTTCCACAATCCATATCTGAGTACTCTAGGTGGTAGAATAGGCTTCTGTCATGTCCTACAGCAGTTTTGTGTTCTTTTTGAATCTTCCATGTCAATAATACTGGTGTTCCTGAATAAATCTCCTATAATACTCTTGTCCATAATGGAAATGATCTTGAATCTTTTAGTTAAGTAGTCTACATTTTCGCATTTTTTACAATTCAGTCACACAGATCATGCTATGGACTTTAGATTTATGCTATAGTCCATGGGATGTAACCATTCTACCACATAAAGTACTCAGATATGGATTGTGGAAGCCACAATACTATCAGCATGGGACAGTAGGAAAATAATAGGCAGAGTGATATATCACTAATACATCAGTCCATAGAGTGGAGGATCCCAATCACACACTAGCCTATTCATGTATGACATTTTTTGTGGTAGCACAATGGTTTGATATACCATTATAGCTATAGTGACTCATAGGGTCATATATCTCATATATCCACTCAAGATAGCAAAAATCTCTATTTACCAGACTAACTATATTGGATTACCATTCTGATCCATAATGGCTTGTTAAATGGTAGATTAGTAGAATCAATTATTCTATCATATCACCTTTATCTCCATTCCTATTTGCCCACTCCGCTCTCTCTTTTCATTCTTGATGTCTGGATTCATCCAGGCTAGTCAGGATTGAAATTCATTTTTGGGATCTTTGCCACACCAACTCCCATGAAATCCCTTGGGACAAGTCCCTGGAGATGGAGGACATGCTGGGTGTATGGCATCATGAAGTAGAAATAATGAGAAAGGTGATGGAAAACCAGGAAGAAAAATTGCAGGATATAAAAGGTCATTTGGATAATATAGATATTCTAAGTGAACCATCTACCTCAAGTGCATTCAGCAAGCCTTGGTTACTTGTATAACATGTACTATATAAGTTCATATGTAGTGCCAAAATTCCTGATGAACTTTTCTTGTTCATATATCCAGTATAATATGCATGCCCAAGCATGCTCAGGGAAACTATAGCATAATGTATACACCCCAGCATTTTCAGTGAACATAGCTTGTTCTGACTTAGGCACAATTTCAGTGAATGCCAGGGACCAGGGCATGAGTGCATAAAATCCAAAAAAGAACTTTCAGGTCAACTAGGAAGTATTGCTTTACCAGGTATTAAACAGCCATCAACCCTTATTCACCTCAACCATCACTCAGGCTACCCCAACATGTCTGCACCTATCTTCACAAAGCTTGCCAGCAGTATTGCAACACAGCTTCTGGAACAGCAGAAAGCATATGTATATGCTACTAGGGTGAAAGAAGCACTAAGATGCCACCTCACCACCAAAAATTACAGTCAGTGGAGGAAAGATCTAGAGAAGGAAATAGTGTGTATGTTATGAGTTGTTGCTGACCATGTTGTTTTACTTTGTTGTCTTCATTCTCACTATGTTTTCTTTTCTTCACTTCACCAAGTTCTATGTTCAAACCCATCCACTGCCTTTTTTTGCTGATTACTTTCATTGGCTGACCTAATGTCTCTTTTTTATCTCATTCTACGATATTCCATCATTCGTCAGCCTCTTACTAAATGTTCTCCCAAGTTCTGCCAACTTCTATTTTCCATTGTTTGTTACCTTCTTTCCAGACTGTATCTAAATCCCTCATAGTTCTACCTTGTCCCTCAAGTTAGACCTACTCAGATATAACTTCCCTTGTCCTTGAACCCCTGCTCCTTGAGCTGTTGTTGTACTCTTGAGTCAATGCTCCCCTTCTAAACCTTTGAAGCCACTTAGCCTCAGTGGCAACCTTTGTCCTGTCAGCAGAAGCCCCCTGACCAAACCACCTAGTAGGAATTCCCTCTAGGAAGTACTGCAGAGAGACTGTCATCTTGCCTTGTTGACTGAGTCTATGTTCACCTCTACCCAAGTCGATCATAACAAAAGGTCTAACTTTGATCTGAAGCTACTATTGTCATAGTCTTCCACCATTTTGTCCTGATCTCCCCCTTCCCCCGCTCGCTGGTGGCACTCACCCCCAGCCACAGACAAAGAGTCTGAACCCTCTGATCCTAGCTCTGAACACAGGGAACCCTCGCCAGATTCCAATCCAGACCTTGATTGCCTGCTCTTCCAAGAGCCAGACAAAACCCTAGACCTCTCTCACAACCTCTTCTCAATCCTTCACCTTCCCTGCCAACCTACTCCTCCATTCCCTACTCCCATGACCTCTCAATCTCTTTTTCCCCTGCCCCCACCCCCATCACCACCACCACCACCACCACCACTGGTCCCACCACCATTTACCAGACCACTGTTCATCCCACTGCCCCCATGTCCAACAAACCCACTGAACTCTGCATCACCACCCCAGAGAAGTACTACAGATTGTACAACAATGCTCTCCAATGGCTCCACACAGTCCAGTTTTACCTCCATGTCAATAGGGATGTCTACAAGAATGATGATAAACAAATCGCCTTCGCCCTCTCCTATATGACCAGTGGGTCTGCCCTCACCTGGGCCACCACCTTCCAAACAAGATGTATTGTTGGGAATACTTTGAACCTTGGCACCTTCACTAATTTTGTAATGGAGTTCAAGAAGTCCTTCAAATACAAAGACATCACAGGGAATGCCATCGCATGGCTCTCAACCCAACACATGACCAAAGGATGGAACAGAATATACTCCCCATTGCTTAACCAGTATATCTTGGAGTTCCAAAACCATGCTGGGAGACCCGGCATCACTGACCCAAATGTCCTGATCAGATACTTCTCCACAGAAATTCCCCCCAACCTCATGAAGCAGATCATGGGGATGGACATTGTCCCATCCACCATTGCTGAATGGTACACCAAGGCCATTCATTTCCAGACCCAATGGGAACTTGCTGATTGTTATGATATGTAATATTTTCAAACTTTTCTTTACGAACACTTGTACAACATTTTACTTCACATATTTCGACACATTGCATGTGACCGTGGGAAAGGTCACCTGATCACAATGGTGTCATAGCACGTGTTATTAATTTCCGCTCTTCTCACACAATGCTATACTTCTTTTTCCCATCATCAACTTCTTCTTCTCACACTTGTGTACTTTCATTTGACCATACTTAGACATTACCATTTACAGCACTTGGTCTGTGCTCACTTCTCAATAGTATATATACCTGTACATTATATCGTAGCACCTCAGTCTAATCCACTTGTCATTCCTGTCCTGCTGGCGTCTACAGTTCAGTAAGGAAGTTCTGATTAAGGACTAAGACTACTTCACTTTTTCCATCTGTCCCTTTGCCAGATTATTGGTGTTTGCTGAGTCGAGTCCAGCTAGTGGTTGTTCCTAGAATGATCACAACACTGATGAGATTACCAAACGGAACTCCAAGCTCTTCCAATCCACCTACCACCAGTTTTCCCAGGCCAAGCCTAAAAATCCCAATGCCATGGACATCAACATCATCCAAGTGGCCAAGCTCACCCTGGAAGAAAGAAAGTGCTGCATGGAGAAGAAACTTTGCTTCTGATGCTGGAAACCCAGCCACCTTAGCAACACCTGCCCCACTTTCTCCAAGAAACCCTTTGAAAAAAAGGTCCAACAAGTGGCTGAAGAAGAACCCATCCCCAGGCTGGAGCCCATGGAAGATGAAGAAGAGTCAAATGTGAGAAGGGTGTCATTCACCCAGATGAATTTTTAGATAGGGAGACTTGATCGACACGAACCACTCCCTCTTCCTTGTGTGCTGTAATTGTACAATCTACAATGAAATCTATGCAAATCCCTGTCCAACTCATCATATCCTCACACACCATGAAAACCATTGACTCCACCGCCCTGGTAGACAGCAGGGCAGACATCTTGTGTATTGACTGGGACTTCATCAGAAAACACCACCTCCCCCTTGTCAGGCTCAAAGAACCTCTCCACATCTGGAATGCCAATTCCTCCCGTAATAAGAACAGCGACATCAGATTCTCCTACAACCTCTTTGTCTCCTTGAATGGTATCACCCACCATGTCAAGTTCTACGTTATGGCATGTGGGCAACAAAACCTCATCCTACGACTCCCCTGGTTGAAAACCACCAACCCTACCATCAACTGGACCACCCAGACCTTGGCCATCGATCAATCCACCGATCAATCCTATGACCTCTTCCGCTCATATGAAGCCAACACAAAAAGACACACCTTCCAGTTCTACCAACCCTTCCCACCCCCACCCTGACATGTTAACATCAACTCGATCTTCAATCCCCACCTGGAAGGATTCCTTGACAGGGAGACCGAAACTCAGTTCATCAACCGAGCCTTAGAAAACAGGGCTATGTAACAAATCATCCAAAGTGGATGCCACTTTGCCCTGCAAAGCTCACTGTTCATTGCAAAGCTCACTACTGCCACCAAACTTGCCATGGAGGCCGAGAAGGCCAAACCCAAACCAACACTCCCCCCAGAATACCAAGAATACACCTTCATTTTGTCCAAGGAAGCCACCAACCACATACCCCCCTTGTAATCATATGATCATGAGATCAACCTCGACGAATCCTTTGTCCCAAAGATTGGGAAAGTTTACCCCCTGTCCCCTGATGAACAAAAGGCCACCAAAATCTTCCTTGCTGAGAACCTCGCATTCAGCAAGATTTGCCCCTCCAGTTCCCCCCAAGCCACTCCCTTCTTCTTCGTCAAGAAGAAAAACAATGACCTCCACCCCTGCCAGGATTACTGATACCTGAATGAACATACTATTTGTAATGCCTATCCACTTCTCCTTGTCTCCAATCTCATGAACAAACTCCAAAGAGCCAAACTATTCACCAAGTTCAATGTCTGATGAGGATATAACAATGTTTGTATAAAGAACGGACACCAATGGAAGGCCACCTTCATTACCCACAAAGGCCTCTATGAACCCACAGTTATGTTCTTTGGTCTCACCAACTCTCCAGCCACCTTTCAGTGCTTCATAAATGACTCCTTCTGAGATCTAATCTCCAAAGGATGGCTCATCATTTACATGGATGACCTCCTTATCTTCTTCTCTGATGCCAAAACCCATGGAAAACAGACCAAATGCATCCTGCAACGAATGACCAAGCTTGATCTCCATCTCAAACTGGAGGAATGCACCTTTGCAGCGGAGAAGGTGGAATATCTGGGTATGATCATCAAACCTGGACAACTTGCTATGGATCTCATGAAATTTGACAGCATTGCAAAATGGCCAACCCCAACCAAAGTCAAGGACATCCATTTCTTCCTAGGTTTTGTGAATTTCTACCGCCACTTTATCCCAGACTACTCCAAAACATTGCTCACCCTCTCATTGACCTCACCAAAAGGAACCTCACTTGGGAATGGTCCACTGTATGTCAAGCAGCCTTTGACCAATTAAAGTTCTTATTCCTTTCCAAGCCTGTTCTCCACCTCCCCAACCTGGCAGCTCTGTTTGCCATTGCCACCAACACCTCCAAATTCGCCTCCGGGGCTATCCTCCTTCAGACTAACCCCAACAGAAAGTGGCACCCCTGTTCCTACCTCTCCCAATCCTTCGCCCCTGCTGAATGCAACTATGACATCTATGACTGCAAACTCCTTGCCATCATCTGCGCCCTTAAAGCCTGGCAACACTACCTCCATGGCTCCCCATTTCCAATACAGGTCTTTACCGATCATAAAAACCTCACCTACTTCTGTAAACCCCAGAACCTCAACCAACAACAAGCTTGCTGGCTCATTGACCTCGCCAACTTTGACCTTAAAATCATTCACATCCCAGGGAAACTCCTTGCTGGACCCAATGCCCTCTTCCACTGACCCGACCTACTACCACCTGACTCCCCCAAGAACAACAGTGTTACTCTGTTACCCCCCTCTCTCTTCATTTCCATCATTGACACTGCATTGCACCACTGTATCACCCAATCCACCCAATCCAACCCCCTTGTCACCCAAGCTCTCCAATCTGTGGATGAGGACATTCCTCCTGCGTTCTGCTCCTGTCTCTCCAACTGGCAACTCACTGATGGCATTCTCACCTACAAAGGCCATACCTATATTCCTGCCAATGACTCCCTCCACCACTCCATCTTGCAGCGCTGCCATGACCATGAGACCACCAGCCACCCTGGCTACCTTAAAACCCAACAACTGGTCACTGCTGACTACTGGTGGCCCAGTCTGGCCACCTACATCCAGAAGTATGTGGAGGGTTGTGCCTCCTGCCAGTAGAACAAGGCAAACACCCATCCTACCATTCCTTCCCTCACTCCGATCAAATCTACCTCCACCTGTCCCTTCCAACAAATTTCCTGTGACCTTATCACTGGCCTCCCCCTGTCCAACAGCTTCAACACCCTATTGGTCATGGTCAACCATGGCCTTACTAAGGAGGTAATTCTATGCCCCACCAAGAACACCACCACCGCTGAAGGGATAGCTACCCTCTTTTTTCACAAGGTTTACCTCCACTTCGGACTCTTTGACAAGATGATCTCCAACTGAGGCCCCCAATTTGCCTCCACATTTGCAAAAGAATTTGGAAAAATCCTAAACTACGACCTCAGTTTCTCCACTGCCTATCATCCTCAATCCAATGGAGAGACAGAACCTCCCCTTATAAACCTCTGAAGCCACTTAGCCTCAGTGGCAACCTTTGTCCTGTCAGTGGAAGCCCCCTAACCAAACCACCTAGTAGGAATTCCCTCTAGAAAGTACTGCAGAGAGACTGTCGTCTTGCCTTGTTGACTGAGTCTACGTTCGCCTCTACCTGAGTCAATCATAACAGTGTACTCTTCCTTTATGGATGCTTTGGCCCTGAGCTTTTAGACCAATGCATTTCTGGTCCTCAACAAAATGAAAGAGACAGGGAGTCAGATCCCTGTTACAATCAATTGCTGACCACCTCTTTTTCCTTTCTCTCCTTTGTTGCCACTACATTTCCCTCTCTTCTCTTTATGGGCTCTTGCGTTTAAACACTGCTGCAGCCCAATTATTTCTATGTCTCTTTCTCACTGACCTAATCCTTGCTTTCTGTCACATTCTATGATATTCTTTCATCAGTCAGCTCTTGCTTATGAATCATTCCATTGCATTCTATGAACTTCTATTTCCCTTTGTTTGTGTTTTCATTTCCAGAAGATACTTAAACTGCTTGTAGCTCTACCTGTAACTTCAAGTTAGACCTACTCAGTATATAACTTTCCTTGCCCTCAGATCTCTCTGAGTCGTTGTTGTACTCTTGAGTCAATGCTCTCTTTGTACCTTTGTTGCCACTTGTCTCAGTGGCATCTCTTGTCTCACCAGTGGAAGTCCCCTGGTGAATCCATCTAAGAGGAAGTCCCTCTAGGAAGCACCCTTGAGAGACCATCATTTCACCTTGAAGACCAAGTCTTTGATTGCCTCTGCCTGAGTTGATTGTAACAAAAGGTCTAACTTTGATTTGAAGCTACCACCATTGTAGGCTTCCACCATTTCCCATCAATCCCCACCCCCACCCACCTATTGGTGGCGCTCTACCCCAGCAGATGAAGAGTCTGAACTCTCTAACCCTAGTCCCAAGCATAGGGAACCTTCACCAAACTCCGACCCAGACCCCGACCTCCTGCTCTACCAAGAGCTGGACAAAACCCTAGACCTCTCTCATGACCTTTCATCTACCCTCCACCTCCCACAGCAACCAACCCTGCCGTCACCCACTCCTACCACATCAAGACCTCTCTTTCCATTACCTCCACCCCCGGCACCCTCACCTCAACCACTACCCCCACCCCCATTTCCCAGACCTCCACCCGCCATGTCCTCCAAAGCCACTGAGCTTCATATCACCACACCAGAGAAGTACGACAGTTCATACAACAACACCCTCCAGTGGCTCCATGCCATCCAATTTTACCTCCATGTCAACAAGGACATCTACAAGAATGATGATAAACAAATCACCTTTGCCTTATCCTACATGACCAGCAGGTCCACCTTAATGTGGGCCACCACCTTCCGAACAAAGTGCATCATCGGTAACACCCTGAACCTCGGCACCTTCACCAACTTCATCACTGAATTCAAGAAGTCCTTCGAACACAAGGATATTACAGGAAATGCCATCACATGGCTCTTCACCCAGTGAATGACAAAAGGGCGGAACAGGACCTACTCCCTGTCACTCAACCAACACATCTCCAAATTTCAGAACCATGCCAGTAGAGCTGGTATCACTGACCCCAATGTCCTAATTGGATACTTCTCTGCAGAAATCCCCCCAAACCTCATGAGAAGGATCATGGGGATGGATACCATCCCCTCCACCATCACTGAGTGGTATGCCAAGGCCATCCACTTTCAGACCCAGTGGAATCAGGCCGACAAGATCACCAAGTGCCACCCAAAACCCTTCCAATTGACCTACCACCAGTTCTTCCAAAGCCCCACACCATCCAAACCTAAAGACCCCAATGCTATGGATGTAGATATGGTCAGAGTCACCAAGTTAACCCCGGAAGAACACAAGCAATGTATCAAGAAGAAACTATGCTTCCAATGCTGAAAACCTGGTCATCTTAGCACTGCCTGCCCAGTCTTCACCAAAAAACCTTTTGACAAGAAGGTCCAACAAGTAGCCAAAGAAACTGAGGACCTCCCGAAGCTTGAAGAAGTTGAGGGGGACGAAGCCAATGTGAGAAGGGTATCCTTCACCAAAGCAGATTTTTAGATAGGGAGACTCGATCAACATGAACTACTCCCTTCTCTCTGTGTGCTGTAACTGTACAATCTATGATGAAATCTATGCAAATCCCTGTCCAGATCATTGTATCCATGCACACCTTGAAAACTGTCAACTCCTCCGCCCTTGTAGACAGTGGAGCGGACATGTCTTGTATCAACTGGGACTTCATAAAGAAGCACCACCTTCCTATGACCAAGCTCAAAGAACCCCTCCATGCCCAGAATGCTGACTCTTCCAGGAACAAGAATGGCAATATTAGGTTCTCCTGCAACCTCTTCATCTCCCTCAACAGGATTGTCCACAGAGTAATGTTCTATGTCATGGCCTGTGGGCAATAAAACCTGATACTCAGCCTTTCCTGGCTCAAGACCACCAACCCCACCATCAACTGGATCACACAAACCCTGGTCATTGAAGAATCCACTGACCAGTCAAGAGCTCTCTTCCTTGCACACGAAACTGACACCAAAGCCCACTCATTCAAATTCTTCCAATCTGCCCCACCACCCCCATGCCACATCAATGTTGACTCCATCTCCAACACACATCTTGAAGGATATTTCCAATGGGAGACGGAAAACCAGTTCCTCGACCAAGCCTTCAAGAATTGGGCCCTACATTGAATTGTCCGCTGTGGACACCATTTTATACCCCGAGCATCCCCCTTTATTGGCAAACTCACCACCACAACCGAACTCACCATGGAAGCTGAAAAAGCTATGCCCAAAGCGACTCTTCCTCCTGAATACCAGCAATTTGCCCTGGTATTCTCCAAAGAAGCCACCAACCATGTACCCCCTTTCCATCCCTACAACCATGAAATCAATCTCAATGAAACCTTCACCCCAAAGATCAGGAAGGTATACCCTTTATCCCCTGACAAACAAAAGGCTACCAAAACCTTCATTGCTAAAAATCTTGCCTCCGGGAAGATTCGTCCTTCCAACTCCCCCCAAGCCACCCCCTTCTTCTTTGTCAAAAAGAAGAATGGCAATCTCCGCCTGTGCCAAGATTATTGCTACCTGAACAAGCACACCATTCAGGATACCTACCCTCTACTCCTTGTCTCCAACCTCATGGACAAGTTGTGTGGTGCCAATGTATTCACCAAGTTCAATGTCCAGTGGGGTTACAATAGCATACGCATCAAAGACGGCCATCAGTGGAAGGCTGCCTTTGTCACCCATAAAGGGCTCTATGAACCTACCATCATGTTCTTTGGCCTTACCAACTCTCCAGCCATGTTCCAGCGCTTCATGAACAACTCCTTCTGTGACATAATCTCCAAAGGGTGGCTCATCATCTACATGGATAACCTCCTTATCTTCTCTCCTGACCCCAAGGTCCACAAAGAACATACCAAATGTGTCCTCGAACGCATGATGGAACTGGGCCTCCATTTCAAACTAGAAAAATGCACCTTTGCTGCCACAGAGGTAGAATATCTCAAACTCATTGTCAAGCCAGGCCAGCTCACTATGAACCCCGTCAAACTTGACAGCATCACCAAATGGCCTACCCTGAACAAGGCAAAGGATGTTCGCTCCTTCCTTGGTTTCACAAACTTCTACCACCAGTTTATCCCAGACTACTCTAACATCACCTGCCCCCTCATTGATCTCACCAAGAAAACCTTTCTTGGAATTGGTCCCCCACATGTCAAAAAGCTTTCGACAACCTGAAAGCTCTATTCCTCTCCAAGCCGATCCTCCACCTCCCTCACCTCTCTGCACCCTTCGCCATTGCCACCAATGCCTCTAAATTTGCCTCTGGAGCAATACTCTTTCAAACCAACTCCAATGGGAAATGGCACCCCTGCTCCTACCTTTTCCAGTTGTTCACTCCTGCCAAATGAAACTACAACATCTATGACAGGGAACTCCTTGCCATCATCTGTGCCCTTAAATCCTGGTGACATTACCTCCATGGCTCCCCCTTACCAGTCCAGATCTTCACCAACCACAAGAACCTCTTGTACTTCCACAAACTCCAGATCCTCAATTGTCGCCAAGCCAGATGGCTCATTGACCTCACTGACTTTGACCTCAAAATGGTCCATGTCCCTGGGAAACTCCTTGCTGGGCCTGATGCCCTCTCCTGTCGTCCTGATCTCCTTCCACATGATACCACTGACAACGAGGGCATCACTCTCCTCCCACCTTCCCTCTTCGTCAATCTCATCAATGGTGTACTCCATGACCGTATCCTCCATTCCTCCCAATCCGACCCCCTTGTCACCCAAGCTCTCCAATCCATGGATAAAGATATCCCACCAGCATTCCATTCCCATCTCTCCAACTGGAAACTCGTCAACAGTGTCCTGACCTACCAAGGATGCGTCTACATTCCTATCCACAATGACCTTCATCACTCCATCCTCCACCATTGCCATGACCACATGACTACCAGTCACCCTGGCTGCCTGAAAACCCAACAACTTGTTGCCGCCAAATACTGGTGGCCCAGACTTGCATCATATGTTCATAAATATGTAAATGACTGCACCATCTGCCAGCAGAACAAAGCCAACACCCACCCCACCATCCCTCCTCTCATGCCTATTAAATCCACCTGTACATACCCCTTCCAACAAATCTCCTGCAACCTCATCACTGGCCTCTCCTTATTTGACAGCTTTGACACTCTTTTGGTCATGGTTGACCATGGCTTTACTAAGGGGGTAATTCTATGCCCCACCAAGAATACCATCACTGCCGAAGGAATCGCTGCCCTCTTTTTCCACAAAGTTTACCTCCTCTTCAGCCTCTTTGACAAGGTGATCTCTGACCGTGGCCCATAATTTGCCTCCAAATTTGCCAAAGAATCCAGGAAAATCCTAAACTATGACCTAGCCCTCTCCACCACTTACCACCCCCAATCTGACAGAGAAACCAAACAGGTAAACCAAGAGATTGAAACCTATCTTCGGATCTTTTGTGGAAACCACCCATCCTCTTGGGCCGACTCCATCTCTCACACCAAATTTGCCCACAACCACCGACCCCACTCCATCACTAATCAATCCCCATTCTATCTCATGATGGGATATGAACTCTGTGCCCTCCCATCAGTGATCCCTGAAACCAACCTCCCCGCTGTCAAGTCTAGAATCAAGACACTCTCCACCACTCAAGACAAAGCTCTCACCACCCATAAACTTGCTCACCAAACCATGGCCTTCCACACCCGATGCAGCTTTATCCTTTTCAAGAAAGGCAACAAGGTCTGGCTTGAGGCCTATAACCTCAAAAGATCTGTCATCAACCCCAAATTCACCCCAAAGAGGGAAGGACCCTTTACCATAGTCAAGGTCCTATCTCCAATCACGTACCAACTCTGACTCCCCAAAACGTGAAAGATCCATCCCACATTCCACACCTCCCTCCTATCACCCTATTGCAAAAATGAGGTACATGGACCCAATTTCCCAGCTCCACCTCCTGACCTGGTCAAAGGAGAGAAGGAATACGAAATTGACCACATCCTACATCACAGAGAAGCCCTGTCCTCCCACTTCTTCCTGATCCAATGGAAAGGTTACTCCGCAGAGAAGAATTCCTGGATCCCAGAATGGAACCTGAAAAATGCCAAGTCTGCCCTCCTGGACTATAAGAAACAACACCCCAAAGCCTTTCCCTCATCCTCCCCTCTTCACTCAACACCCACCATGCCCTGCTCAGACTGCCTCTTCGTCTCTTCTGTTTCCTCCACCTTGAACTCTGTCATCGCCATCAATGACTTGTCTATTTCTTCTGTTTCTTCTATCCCCTTTTTGTCCACTGTGGTTGATGATCTCTCCCACCCAGCTACCCCCATGTCCACCTTCACCAATGAACCCACCATCTGGCCTCCTGCTACCGAGCTACCCAGTCTCTCTGACACGCCCACCCTCTCTCCCATGGTAGCCGCTGTAGACATCCCTATGGCCACCCACCATATGAGGGAAGATCTCCCTGATGGTGAAGTGGTGGAAAGGATATCTGCCTTCCTCACCCAGTCCTGCCTAGCCATGCCCATCTCCTTCCACCTTGACCTCACCTCCCTCCTATACTCCCTATACCAAGTCTTCCTTCAAAACAGGAGGCTACACCTCTTCCACATCTGACCCACCTCCACTGCTGAACTTGCCCTCCACGCCACTATCCTCTCTGACATCCACCGACAGATCGATGGATCCCTTATCATTGCTATGCACCAACTTGGGATGGACGAGTTCCTCATAGACTTAGACAGGTACTGCAATGAACAAGCAATGGCCAGATGTGAAATATGAGAAGCTGCTGAGTTTATCCACACCCCATCTGCATCATTGTTACCCCTCAACTCAGAGGAAGAACGCATTGTCTAGAGAACTGAAGCATACTGGACTGGGGTTGATGGAGCTCTGCCTCTCCCCTCCATCCACCCTTGTTATGCTGAAACCTGCCACCAATACCACCAACTGGGCCACTACTGAATTGGGTGTCAGTCATATCAATGCCCCACCTGCCTCATCTGGGCACCCAGACACACCCTACCCTGCTGCCCTCTTCAACGTGTCCCTGCCTCACCCTTTATCTCTATGTCATCCCAGAGCTCTCACAGGTCCACCTTCTCCTCCACTTGCTCCATCCGATTCATCCCTCAACCAAGGATGTGAACTACCCAGCCACGATGTCTTCCCCATCCCCCATTCCCTATTGACCATGGAGACAATGTATACGATGACGTTGCATGGGGGAACATCACCAGCTCTCCAGGGCTGTCTTCACAGGATTTCTTTTAAGGCCCTCATTGGCACTTTCGGGCTTACTAAGGGGGTAATGTTACGACCAATCGCTGACCACCTCTTTTTCCTTTCTCTTCTTTGTTGCCACTACATTTCCCTCTCTTCTCTCTATGGGCTCTTGCGTTCGAACACTGCTGCAGCCCAATTATTTCTATGCCTCTTTCTCACTGACCTAATCCTTGCTTTCTGTCACATTCTACAATATTCTT
>JBBPQP010001006.1:0-14319 GCA_038092555.1 Boletus subgraveolens | reverse complement strand
CGGCATCAACGCGAACGCTGTCTTCTTCTGCGTTACGTGAGAGATTATCCAAATTAACCTCTTCGCCCTTGCGCCCTGTGGCCGCCCTACATGCATCAATCGAGTTGAGTTTCTTTTTACCAATTTCCGATCATCACCTCCAGCCATCTTCCTTTCGAGCGAGAATGTTCGGTGCGACATCCAAAACGCCATGTTCACGCCATTCCTCGCCGATGCTACCATTTGCATTCCCTCCCACATCTTTTCCGAACCCCGTCTCAGTAAAAATGAGTTCCCAAACCGCCTGCGCAGGAAAGTTCGACAGAGATCTGAACCGTTTCCCCCAGATCGCCTCCTCCGGTACCTCGAGCATCCCCTTTCCGGGCGAATAGATGACCTGACGGTACAGTCCACCGTTATAATAACAAGAAGTTGTCTCACGCGGAACCGGTAGACCTGTTTGTAGGTCCTTCGATAACAGGGCTACTCCTTTCACAATCTCTTCGGCTCCATTCACGCTTAGATCAGCTGGGAATTTGCTGTGTAGCGACCTGTATAAACGCGGCGGGAATGCAACATTCCTAACGCCACGTCTGCGCCTTTCCCCACCAACGCTTCCGTCCTCGTTTCCTCCCCTATCCTTACCCGTCACCACCGCATTTCATGTTGCCGGGTCAGGTGCATGCCGCTAGCGTCGAGGTTGTTTGATTCATATCGGTCAGGTTACGGACACCGACGAGTGGGACTGAAGCAGGCGGGTGAGTAGGTCCCGCACCGCCCACTGAAATATTTCTTGCTCTCCGCGCGTTGGTTCTCGGTGTTGCTCAGCCGCTAACCTGTCCATCCCATTCAAACATGCGACTGTATGCGCAAGGACGGATCCCTCTTTCTGTACTATGTGGAATCTATACATCTGCAGCGCATTGATACTTGGATTTACCGTCCCATTTCGCGTCGTCGGGTCAGATATACGGGGTTAGAGTCGAGGTTATTTGCATCCCATCAATCTGGGTGGCAGACACTAACAATTGAATAGACGGGCTATGTGCATTGTTAGATTGAGGCAGACAGGTAGGTCCCGTCCCCCCCACCGATTCCCTAGCTTTTCCTTACTCTTACGAACATTGATTTCAGTGTCGGTTTGGCTCTTACTTGCTCATCCCAGACTGATGCGCAATCTATAAATTAGCATCGCATCGATGCCCGCCCCACTCCGTCTGTAGTCACATTCCGTGGTGCGGCACGGCCCTTTGGAACGCGGCTTGAATGTCCATTATGAAATCCCTACGTACGCATCCATCAATCACACATTTCCTTTTCTAACGAAATGCACATCACGAGCGGCCTATTCGACCGCAGAGATGGCGCGATGGACCTCACGCCCACCCTCGTTGACACAGCTTGATGGAAGTAACTCGCACTGTGTATAGTGCACACCATTCTCGCTGAAGACGACCTCGACCGCGCTCTCAACCCTCTTCAGCGGTTAGATTGGAAATCAAACGTTGGGTCTTGAGTGCAATCTTCAGCGAGGTGTGGATACAGGACTGAGTCTGAATTCGAAAAGGTAAAAATGCATCTCACTGAAAAGGTCAGCGATTCAGCCCCGTTTCTCCCCCCACTATATATTACCCTCTTTGGATGGGATGCTTGGATGCCATCACACGGCAGTCCCCGCTACCCAGGTAAAGTCCCGCGCTGATTGCCTTGTTGGTAGAGTCGCGGACGGGTACAGAGCGCTTTCTAAGTTCAATGGAGGATGAGGTGGATGTATAGTTTAGCGATCCCACATGAGGTGGAGTCAGCGTCATAGGACGAGACCCATCGATTGTCAGATATCTGCCAAAAATGATGGTCACTGCGTGCGAAAGGGCAGGTGCAACAGATCAGCGAATGAGTGAAAAACGTAATGAATGGATACCTCCGAGATATGGTCAACTGCCGGTCAGAGCGTCGGGGACTCAGATACCCGTGACGATCGTTTCAGCTCCGTGCCATGCGCAGTTTCTGGAAATTTGATTAAACCAAACAATGAGATCGAACGCGCCCATGGATGGAACAGATGCTGCATTGCAATGATGACCATGTTCTTTTTCCCTTCAAAACGGCTGGATCATGTGTACGCACGCCGTTCAGTTCAGAATACGAAGCATATATCCAGAGGTTTTACAACGAACATCTGTGTCTCGCTCCGAAGCACCATACCCCACTGGGGCATGGATGTCGATGCGATACAAGTATACCAAAAAGGAATAGTTGTCCTTGTGGATACAGTCCCGCACCATGATGGGATGAGCAAGTTGTACTCGATACGACATTGAAAGCGGACGTGTGCGAGAAAAGGGAAAAGCTGGGGAGAGGGTGAGGCCTATTCACGCGTCTGCTTCGATCCACTCTCCCGAACCTGACCCCTCTCACCAATTGCCGGCGTCCTCGATCCTAGCCCTATGCACCTACCCCGACATCACGAAACGTGGCGGTGAAATTACCTCTATGGTAGCCTCGTAAGCCAGGCAAGAACCGGCATTGAATAGTATGGTGATCTGTCGAAGAGGGCCTTCGTGGGAGGTGAGAGGAGGCGAGTGTTCAGGTCGCGTATACTGGAAATTCCCACCTGAGCCAAGTGCGAATGGAGCTGGCAACAGTTGTGGGGGGAGTAACCCTGTCATCGAAGGCTCCACAAATAACCACATCGGTTTGGCGCGAGACATCCCTGTGTTCTCGGATAAAGGTCGCCTGTACACTCGACTCGTCAATTCGCGCGTAATAGAGATGCTCGAGACGACCGAAAAGGCGATTCGGGGGAGACGATTGAGGTCTCGGACGAACGTTTGTGTGGAGGCGATTTGGGAATGGACAGATAGGCGGCTCCATTTTGACAAGGAAAGGAAACGCAGATGGAAGCATTGGTGGGGAAAGGCGCGGACACGGTGTTGGGTTCCACTCGAAAGGAATACCGCTGGAAGTAGTCAGCGAGAGTGGGCCATGGGGGATGTAACCGGATTTTGGTCCCAAGTCGAGCGAAAGTAGAAAGGGAGGTTGGTTTGGTGGCTGTGTTTCATCGCCAAACGAAATCTTTTTCGAGCTCCAACTTTTTCCGGGACATGTAGCCCTCGTCATATCACAGCTGCAAGACTCGGCTCACGACCAGCGTGAAATCTGCAATGGACCCCCTGGTGATACGCCATACCACGAACAATTCCTTGTTGACGTCAGCCGTGCATTCGGACGCCCATTGACAGCTACATGCAGGTTCCCGGTTCACCACGAGTAACATGTGTTGCGGGCATCCACAGTTTTGCTACGATTTGCGACCGTTTGCTCCATCCCGATCCGGAGTCACGGTATCAAGCGTTTGGATATACCAGCACGTCCTCTTGCGTCATTGGCAATGGAACGTCCACTGTCGGATCGTGTGATGACCTGGAGCGTTCTTTTACTTGGACCCCATGGGTGAGTTTCGCTCTATCGGTTAGGTGTCTGCTCCCAGTATTAGTTAATGGCACTCGACGATGCTAGGCATATCTCTAAAGGGATCCGTTGTATCGTGGGTGGTTACATCGAAGTCATGGACCAGTGTCGTGTAGCCTGGTTGGCGCAGTTTTTTCTTCTTCTTGCTGTGGGCGTCCCTCTCAACGACAAATAAAGACACCCTTTTCAACTGCAAGGTTACGCGCGTCATCTCCAGCAAAAACTCCCTGTTCAATCCTCTGATAGGTGGTGTACTTCTCCCAACAGCGTCGTTGGCAACGGATCGTCGACGGTCAGATCTCGTGGTGACCATAGCATTATGTTTGTTGGATTCCAGGGTGAGTGGCGCTTGATCGGTCTGGCGTCAGCTACGAGGATTGCGGTTAACGACACTCTATGATGCTAGGCATCCCTCAAAAGCAACTCATCGTATCATGGCTGATTTTTCGTTATCGGGCATTCCTTCCAGGTACGGAAAAATGTTACCATCTTCCATTCGCAAGGCTACGCGTATCGACTCCAGTACCATGACGTAGCGTAACCTCCAATGATATATCTCACACTTTCTTTGATCCCCGATAAGTGGTGTACACTCTCTATTCCGGTCAAATTGTTTATCCTTTCCTCGTTCCAGCAATCCGGAGTAATGTCTCTGTGCACTAACATCCTTACATCGAGGGAAAATGTCATGGGTCCCACGCTGAGGAACCATGATCGATTGATCTCCAAGCCATCTCAAGAGAGATCCACTCAGCCTGAATCCAGAAGCCCGAGGCATATACATCGAATGACACGCGTCCAAGCACATAACGGGATTCGTCCTGAGCGCCGGATGAATCGTTATGACCACAACACACTTATGTCCTCAACGAAATTGTCGGCCAAATGGTCTTGTTCTTCAGCATTTTTCAGTGTGCTCTATACTTTCCAGGTCCACATACCAGCTGTACTGACTCAGGACACCCATCATGCTAACTCCCAACGACGCACAGCAAAGATCCAAAGTTCTTGACACCGCGCGCGACCCTGCACATTAAGGTACAAGTATAACATGGATTTTTCACTTAACAGCACGCGAATACGGTGATACTGTGAGCATTTGACTGATTGATGTACGATATCTGAAATCAGCGAAGGGCCCGTCAGGTGTGTTCGTGTTCGTGAGCTAGATTCTGCCAAACAACTTGATCAGATGACGTCGGCCTATACCGTTTTAGAGCGACCACTTCTTCATTCTCGATACCCCTACGAGACTGGTATAGGTACATCCCTGACGGCCCCACAAAAAAAAGAGAAGATACCGTCCTCATCTACATTCCCAGCTGGCGCTTCTCCGCCTTTGTTCACAGTCCAGCTCGGGTTGCGACCCAATGTGGCGCCGCTTGGGATGGTACCGAAATGTCGAACCCTCGTTGGTTCCCTTGCGATCGTGCACCCAAAGCCAACCCTGCAGACAATACGACGGATGAGCGAGACATCGTTCGAGTACATGGACTGACGGGTTAATGCCGTGCGTGGTGGGAACAGGACAACCGCTGAGTGCCTATGCCTTCCACGACGTAGGGTCATGGTGCTCGCCCATGTCCTTGTGATGGTAGCCGTTGGTTCCGTCATATACGCTGTAGCAAGCGCTCAAGGAATGTGAATAACATTCTGGTTTCTATCAAAGCGCGGCATAGATGCTAAAAAGGTTTGCCCCACAGACCAAGTCGCGGGTGTAAAGAGAAACGCCCTCGATATAATGGATCTTTGAGATATAAATAATACACCGAGATCAGAAGGAGAGGCATATATGCATAGGTAAAATAAATAAGCCGAATCAGAACTTGAGGTACACCATCCGCTCTTTTTCGCCAATATCCCATCGCTTGTGCTCATCCCCGATTCCTACCCAAAATGCTCGTTCAAACCTGACACGTGCTATCTCCCAACGGTTCCAGCCGGATCTCCTCCGATTCGTTCACGTCCCCTTCCACGGCCTGATCCTGCTCCAGGGGGACATCCGCGAACGCAATCGCAGACACGACCGCGTTTTGACTGGCACTGGTTTGCGACAACACACCAAATCCGCTGTCAATCCCCTGGCAGCCACGACGGGTGTCATGGTCATACATCTCTCGCACGCTGATAATGAACCGAGGCATAATGGGGCAGATCGATATGTTCATAAACGCGGCCAGGAATAACGCCAAAGTGCTGTTTAACGCCATCACGTTTGGGAATATGCCACCGATATTGAAAAACATGTTCCTAGTCGTTCGGAATAAAACAACGGAGTGGTTAGATTAAGGGTGACGAACGAGATGGAGTAGAAAAGCAAGACGTACACAGAGAAATAAACAATTCCATCTCTCACAAGTTGTTGCATGTACCGATTAGGCTGCCACTGCTTGGTTGCCTTGTACATGTCCACTGACTGCTTCAAGGTTTGCATGACAGCGAGGACCAAAAGTGTAGCACTGAGAATAAACCGCGGAATTCTGGCATACATGTAAAGCAGTAATAAGCCGTTTGTTGAGGTGTTGCAAACAGAGAAATCGACCAGCTGAACAACTGTGACTAGAGAAACGGATGGCGGGTGACGAACGGCCGCCTCCATGAGATGTAGTGATGTGTACAATTCGGTTCCGGACATACCTGAGAGGTAGGTATTCGGATTGTTGAGGATACCTGTAAAAACACAGGAACAAATAACCTGTGGAACATAGATGAACAGGAGGATCCGAAGAATTGTTTTCGAACGATTCCACATTGCATACACCCGGAGGATCATCACATCTGTAATTTAAATCACGGTTTGGACAATGAAATCAGGAGGGCACAGTAACTTACAATCAGCAGCTGTAATGAATATTTCGTATGTCCAGTCAGCTACCAGAGCTAATACAGTACCTTTGGAACATTCTTGTCTTTGTGATTGTGTGACAGGGATGGTAAATTGATCCACTTACACCTATCGAACTGTTATCAATAAAGTTTTCAGTTTGAATTTAGATGCATACATCTATCAGAAGATTGTCATTATATTAAATATATACCAGGAACAAAGCAGAAAAACGGACTGCGACAGGGCCAGGGACAAAGGTACTACCCCCTGTGAATGCATATGATCAGTTCAGTTAACCTCACATTTAATTCCGAACATACCAAGGCCATTGAGACTTCAGCACATGTTGATTCTTAGCTGTATAATTTGGTATGCATCATAGCAATAATGGACATACATGGTGGAACAAAGACCAAGACAGCGGGCCTATAGAAACGTCAATTCAGAACATCTGTAATGGGGCGCCCTCTCAGAAAGCGTTTATACACACCAGAACAAACATTGTCGAGACACAGGTCCACGGTCTGTGCTGTCGGACTGTCAGGTGCACAGTGGTTACTGGATAATTGTTGCTCACCCAAACATAGTCTATCTTCGAACATTGTCAGTTGAGTGATATGACGTGGAGAGTGAAATAGCACACCTCTCTCGAAAGGGTGAGGACTGCAGTGGTAGGATTGAAATTTTGGTCAATTCAGGACAACAAGGATGTAGATAGTATATTATCAGCATCACTCACGATAATCATATACGACAGCAGTGACAATGGCAACTGTGTTGGTCCATAAGATTCATC
The DNA here is from genome assembly GCA_038092555.1 of Boletus subgraveolens. Lineage (NCBI taxonomy): Eukaryota > Fungi > Basidiomycota > Agaricomycetes > Boletales > Boletaceae > Boletus > Boletus subgraveolens. Next base: position 7,246 of record JBBPQP010001006.1, on the reverse strand, counting down.
ATTGGCAGAAGGTGTAAGCAACCATACGGGATGCATAGTTATTCATCTGCAGAAGCTGCAGAACAGACTGTAAGTCGGAGGACATCGCAGGTATGGGGGAAACAGTGATGTCTGATGGTACAACAACAAAGAAGGGTTGAGAGTCGAGGAGAGGGAGGTTGGCAGTGGTTTGTTCTTTGGTTACCCTGATGGTTCTATCTTCTTCCCGGTGTATTAAATATATGTTTCAAGACTCGTTTGGAATGTCGTGTGATATGTGTATGATCCTCCAATGTTGGACAAACACGCGATCGGGATGCAGGGGTGGTGACAAAAAGTGGTGTGAGAGCATCATTGTATACAGCACAGGACGTTTGCGGTGAAAAGATTAAATTGTGGTTTTCATTGAGGATCATATCAGATCCCATCACCTCCGGTGGCATGCAGGAAGTCTTGAAGCTGTAGGTGGCGGGCCAGAGCAGAGCTATCTTTCACATGATCATCGTATTTTTACCATTTGTTTATGTCAAGGCGTGCCCATGGATCAAAAATGCCAGATGCGGCATCTTTTGTCGCTCATTTGAACATCTACGCTCCTTCCATGCCTGCACTCAGCCCAAGGTACTGAGTATCAGTAACATTATGGTATATCTTCACTGCCTATCCCTGCCTGTCAATATGTATCCCGTTCGAACCCATTATTTGTGCGGATATCTACTTAAAGACTGGCCTGTGGGAATTATTTCATCATAGAATTCTTCTCGGTTGATGATCTCCGTCAATTTACCCGTCAATTTGGACTGGATGAAGGGCCAAACTTCGTCGGCAGGAACCTTGTTTACTTTTGATTTGGATGCATAAGGCATTAATATGGTAAGAAACTTCCACGGCGAATTTTTTGGTCTCTCACAGCCACAATTCTACCCCAGTGACCTTGTAAACAAGGTAATAATGGTCTGGTAACTAAAAATTTGGTGATGAGAATCAGCAGTGGCTTCCCGTTGATATCAAAGAAGTCACCCTTATCTACGGCCAGTAGGGGAGCGGCGGAAGTGATGCGGAGAACCACGTTACTTCTGATAGCAGTTCGGATCTAGACGGTGATCACCACGTGTGTCGTGGCATTGTGTGGGTCAAAATTGTACTTCAGTTCCATCGTGGGAACGAGAAGGCCCAAGCCAAGGATGACTAATGATCGAAACGACTGCCTTACACCAAGCCTCCCCCGGCCCGCAATGCCTCGAAACATCCCGCCGCATCTCTGCCCTTTCCCATACCACAATATGTTTGTACCATATGTCTCTGATGCCTCATCGCCAACCACGAAAGCATCGAGCAGAGCACGCTCTCTCACATCCATCTCCGCCAGTACCAAGGAATGAACCCTAGATGTTCGGACACCGTGATGCATCAAATCATACAGATTTTTTTTCTGACCTTATGCACATCACGACTACCCTCTTCTACCACAGAGATGGCGTGATTGATCACTCGGCGCTGAAGGGAGTGGCGCAACAGATCGGTCAATGATTGAAAGCGGGAATGAATGGATGCATCCGAGATATGTCCACCTGGTAGTCAAAGCATCGGAGATTCACAGGTGCGCAGGATGATTGTTTCAGCTCCGTGCTGTGCGCAGTTCCTACAAAAGTGATTGAACTCGATAATGAGATTAACCACGCCGGCAAATGAAGTAACAGCACGTTGTGATGAAATTCTTTCCCCCGAAATAGCTGGATCATGTGGATGTACACCGTGCAGCTGAGAATACACAGCATATATGCAGAGCTTTTACAATGGACATCCGAGTCGCCTTCCGAAGTGCCATATTCCGCCGGTGATGATAGACAGGGGAGGCGCAGGTATGGATGCGGTGCGAATGTATAGAGTTGCACCAATCGTGGCAAAGGGGAATTTGTCATTGCGCTTACATTGGGGATGTCGCGGTGAGGTGAGAAGCTTACGGCCAAAACGACGCTGAAAAATAACCGTGAGAGCAAGGAAGAGATAGGAAATCGGTGGGGGACGACGGGGTTTACCCACTCGTGCACTTCGTCTCCTCTTTCTCTAATTGTCAGTATCCGCAACCCAGGCTGATAGGGCATGAAACAACGTCAACTACAGTCCATGCTAATGACCCGACAACACGGTGAATTCACCAGCATACTCATCGGGCTTGGAAGCCATGGCCTCCCGGCTGAGCGACATCAACGAGGCCAGAGCCTGCGATTGACTACCATTGCTATCTGACGAAGAGGGCCACCTTCGTGAGAGGGGTACGAGACCCGATCCTCTGCCATTTGTGCAGGTCCCGTAAATGATAGATTCCAAAGTGACCCGAGTGTGAAAGAAGCTGCAGATCCAGGGCATACGATTGGAATCTCGAACGAATTATCATGCGCGGGCGATTTAGGAGCGGACGGATTCGGCGAAGAGTGGCGAGTCTACTCTCTTGAGGACAGGGTTCGGCTAGGATGGAGCAGGAAGTGCGAGGGGAAGCATCGTCGAGGGGGTGTCGGGGATGTCGCCTCCCCGCTGAAATGGAAGACGGCTGGAGGTAGTCGACGGAAATAGGCTCGTGGAGGATGTAACGAGAAATGGAGACTGTTCGAACGAATGCTCGTGGACGGTAGATCCAGTATCAGAAGCTTTCGTCGTCCGTCTCTGATAGTACTGGCGTCGCTCTCGGAGCGCGGCGATACGGATGTCTCGAAAGTGTGACTAGTAAGCATGGGAGATAGAGCAACCTCCCCATCTCTGTGGGAAGCGCGTCGATATCTGCATCGCGCCCGTGTTCGACCTCTACACCTCCAGGAAATCAACACCACAACACCACGTTTTAATGTGTCGATAACCGACCCCCCTGACCGGCCTGCCATACCTCGACTCCACCCTCAGACCCACACCAACGAACTCGCCCACCCAATCCGCACTCATAATCTTTTAGGGGGTTACAACCCCGTGCCTTTGACGCTTGCGAGCGCGCTTTTGAGATTTCGGGGGTCGCGGAGGCAGCCGATCCCGTCGTAGGCGTTTGTCAGGACTTGAAGTGCGCTCAGGATGTAGCGCAAGGGGAAGGAGGTTCCGGTAACGTTTGGGTTCGCGTTTAGGGAAAAGGATAGTAGGGGGCTGCGATAGATGAGACAGGATAGCAGGGTGGGATCCATGAGCGTGCCGGCTATATGCGTAAGTGAGGGTGAATGGAGATCAAGAGTGTAGAGGACACGAGGACAATGTGTCCGTCAGGTGTAGCATGACCAACGGTCGTCCAGGGATGCCTAGATGACAATGGCCAATGAAAACAAAAACAGATCAGGAAGCAGCATGAGATCGGCTCCACCTAAAAAAGGACAGGATGAACAGACGTATGGTTATATCCATATACACACCCGAGTCAATATCGCACGTCCGCACCATCGAGTCGAACCCACAGTTATACGCCCACTTGTTCGATCTCGGCGCAAAGTCCGCCTGGATGTGCCCTGAGACTTGAGTACAATCGTGGGGGCTTTGTGTTTTTCGCGTCCCTGGTCAGCCTCCCTGGCAGTCTTGCACCAGCTTTTGTGGTCGGAAGAGGAAGCCAAGTCGGACGTGGGTCTGACCTCGTCATGGGTGGGGGTGATGGTGTTTCAGAAGCCGATGAAGAGTTCCCAGAATGCAGTGAGGAGATCGGACCCAGATTGGACGGAATAAAGAGGGAAGGGGCGGAGATGGAGCGAGGCGAAGGTTTTGCATGACAGGGATGCATCGGGTAAGAGCGAGACACGGGCGGAGTAAGCCATCAGATCGTAGACGAGACTAAATGCTCGTGTGGAAACATCGTTATGCGTTGCAGGGCTAACACCGTCTCGAAATGCTCGATCTCACGTGTCTTTCTACCTTTCCATCACCAGGGTTGTCATGAGCACAATTCCAACTGCTCTGTGACGCGATGCGTACCTCACTGATACCATTTTTTGCGCGACGCTATCATAGGATGATTCGTAGGATTGCGCTAAGAACGAGAAAGTCGAATGGGCTTTGCAAGAGAGGGCTCTGTTGACGAGTTGTGGGAGTTGGTAGCGTTTCAAGTCGAGTGGGATGATAAATTCCGGGGAGAAAGTGGAATAGGAAGTTTGGTATTGAACGAGATCGCAGCAGACCAAGACTCGGCACAAAGAAGCTTGAACTCTGTGGCTGTGTTACTTCTCCCAACTCCGTTCGAAGCCCGAGGTCCTTTCGAAGGTGAAACATTCCTCGTTTCCAAGGGTAGCCTTACACGAGAGTTGGGAGTCCTCATATCTTAGTCGCAGAACTCGGTTCACGACGACTGTGAATAATCTGCACCAGACCCACCCGCGATACACCGTACATAAAGCACTGGTGCATTCAAGGACGTTCTCCAACAGGGAGCGCTCAGCGCTCATACTCCGGAAGAATCCTTTTCGCAGGATGACAGGTAAATATGCGTCAGTTCACCACACCACATCACATTCCTATTCATACGTGTTGACAGTTCCAGTACAGCGCGCGTTCGCTGCTATAGACATGATGACGTCTGACAGGTGGACCCCTGCGATGTGTGTAACTGTGTCTCCTGGACTCGGATGGTTGCGCTCACAAAGATACGCCAGCAATGCATTCGGAAACACAACGCCAAGTTCCTGGTTCACCACGGCAGACTGTATATAGTGATCCACATCGAAGCCACAGAAATGCCCAAGATTGCTTCCGAGTATTATGATGAACTTTTGGAAGTGGATTCTACCAATGGGGCATGCGGGCCAGTATGATCGAGTGCACGTCGTGCTCTCGTACTTTACCCTCTGAGCAATTTCGAGGCAACCGTATATTCGATATTCCGATGAACAAGAATGATCGACAAGGCGGTTCACGAACAGTACCTCGACCAACCACCCAAAACGCCTGGGGCCAGGCATTGATTCAATTCATCCATGAAAAACCCGCATAGTTCCAACCTCAGAACCCACCACTCACCGGCAATGTCGCCTTTGTCAGATTTGCTACGATTTCCGACGGAGTGCTCGGTCTCGACCCGGGGTACCAAGCGTTTGGGTGTATGAACACGCCCTGTTGCGTCGTTCGGAACGGAACATCGACGGTCGTATCTTGTGGTGACCCACAGCATTACTTTGATTGGATTCCAAGGTGAATAGCGCATTATGTTCTTGAATTGAAGTTTATCAAACAGCTGGACCAGACAGCATCTGCTTAAGATCATCCGTATCGTTTCATCACGCCGGGAGTCAACGAAGCGACCTCCTCTTCTTCAGTGTTCTCCTGGATGGAGGGGTGGGTAGACATTCCTACGAGACTGGTATAGGTACATCCCCGACGGCCACGATGCTACGACCACGCATGGGAACATCCGAGTGGAATATCAATATTCAATCTCGAGGAAGACCGTTCGCTCGTCCTCGTGCGTCGAGTTGGGAGGAGACTTTATCCTGTCAGACAAGAACGAAACAATACCGTGTTCATCCACATTCCCAGCTAGCGTTTCTTCGCCTGTGTCCTTGGTTTGTACTCCAGCTTGCTAGTTGCGTTGCGACCCCGCCTCCAAACCCATGGACCGATGGGTTGATGCCATGCGTGGTAAGAATAGGACAATTGTTGAGCCCCCGAGCTCGTGCCTTCTGCGACGTGTGGTGTGATGCTCACCCATTTCTTGGTGATAGTAGCCTTCGTACACACTGTAGTAAGTACCAGATGATGTGAATCACATGATGTTTTCTATGAAAGCGTTGCGTAGGGCTTGAAGAAGTTTTCAGCACATGTCAGATCACGCCTGTAAAGGAGAACCTCCGTCGAAATAATGAAGCTGTGAGATATAAATAATACATTGAGTTCAGAAGGCGAGACATCCATAAGTAAAATAAATACGACGAGTCACCATTCGAAGTACACCATCCTCTATGTCTCACCAATGCCCCAGCACTTGTGCTTGTCCCTGCTCTCTACCCAGAGTCCTCGCTCAAACCTGACGCGTGGTATCTCCCAACGGTTCAAGTCGAATCGCCTCCGATTCGTTCGCGTCCCCTTCCACTGCCTGACCCTGCTCCGGGGGAACATCTGCGAATGCAATCGCGGACGCGGTCGCGTTTTGACTGGCATTGAGTTGCGACAACACACCGAATCTAGTGTCAATCCACCGGGAGCTGCCACGGTGACGGAGTTCGCGGTCATACAGCTCTCGTACACTGATGATGAACCAAGGCATAAGGGGGAAGATCGATATGTAACTAAACACGACCAGGAAGAGCACCGAAGTGCTGTTTATCGTAGGGCCATTTGGGATTATGGGAATGATATTTAAAAACATGTTCCTAGGAGTTCAGAAAAAAACAACGGAGGACAACTTCGCATTTTCACCATCCGTTCATTTCACCGCGCTACTACGAACCAAGTGACTCATCCCCTTCACCAGCGCGCCTCCTACGAAGTACTTATGAGTGGCATCACAATATATCTTGGCTCCCCAAACCCATCATCTATGCTGACCTCAATTTGGGGAGAACCACAGCTCCTTCTGGCAACAGCGATCTGAAGGCCCAAGTCAGGATGACAGATTATCGACAGAACTGCCTTACGCCAAGCCCGTCCCAGAAACGTCCTCTTTTTGGGCTCGCAATGCCTCGAAGCATCGCGCCCCATCTCCTACCTATGGCATGTTTGTACACCACAGCTCTGCCCAATCGCCTACCATCAAAACCTTAAGCAGGACCCTGTGTCATGCCGCTCTTCACTGGTACCAAGGATTGAACCCCACGATGTTCGGACGCCGTGATCGCACCCATCAAATCATACAATTCCCGTTCTGATTCAATGCACATAACAACCATCCTCTTGTACCGCAGAGACAGCGAGATTGATCGCACTACGAAAAAGGACGGGCGCAACAGACCGATGAAGAAGTGAAAAGCGGAACTAATGGATGCTTCCAGGATGTGGTTACCTGTCACTCAAAGCGCTGGAGACTCACAGGAACCAACGATCATCGTTTCGGCTCTGACTGCGTGCAGTTTCTGAACGATTGATTGGACTAAATGAGATCAAACACACCTACAAATGCAACAGACACTGCGTAGCAACGATTTACATGTTCTTTTCCCCTTTGAAACAGCTGGATTATCTGTCTGCACACCGTTCAGCTCAGAACACACGGTATACATGCACATATATATAGACTGTGCATGGTGCGAAAAACGGAGATCTATCGTTGCGCATACAGTCGGATGTCGCGGTGGGATGGAAGCCGTGTCACCAG
>JBBPQP010001005.1:0-14343 GCA_038092555.1 Boletus subgraveolens | reverse complement strand
GAGGTCAGTTGGAAACCCAAGACAGCCATTCCGCAGGTCACCGACAAGACCGCTGACGACATGAACCCACACACAAAATGCACAGGGCCCACGAGGCCGGTGGACAAGCCAGACACCAAGTGGAAAGTCGACCCGAGCACGCCAGGAGGCAAAATCGCTGTCAGATCGAATGCAGACGCTGCGCACAAAAGAGCAGCAGCGGAATTAGCAGAGGAAGCACAATGGGACTTACAGGTTGAAGGGGAGAGTGCACAGACGTGTCGAAACGCACTGAGCAAGTGGGAGAATGACGAAACCCCGAGTGTCGAGCTCGAGGGGGAGAAGATAGCATCAGCAAGCTACAATGTCGCACCTACCAGAGCCCAAGCAGACATGTTGGAACCATCAGAGGGTGTCAACAACATCACCAATCGACTGCAGAAGCTGCGGATAACGTCAGAACACGCCCCAGAACGTTCAGAGCAGAGAGAGGGAGAAAACTCACCTCAGGGAGCTCAAGACAAGCGGATCGAGGCGGACGACGAAGCGCACTCACCAGGCCATCCCCACAGTACCCCAGAACGTCCTGAGGTAGAAAGCGACGCTACGTCGATACGAAGTTGCCAGGCCCAGATACAGGCCCAGAGGGTCAATTGGGCGAAGAAGGCGAAGCCGGAAGTGTAGAGGGCGAAGCACTGCGGCAGAACGACCAAGACGGCTTCGGGGACCATGCTAGACGACCTGGAAGCCATGGGAAGCAGCGCGTTGACGATCCGAAGTCGCTATGTCGAGGTAGAGGGCCAGGAGGCCAGAATGGCGAAAATGGCGAAAGCGGAAGCGTAAAGGGCGAAGCGCTGCGGCGGAACGACCCAGGAAGCTCCATGTACCATGGAAGATGCCCCACAAGGCGTAGGAACCAGCGCTTTGAAGATCTGAAGTCGCCATGCCGAGTTATGGGCCTAGGGGGTCATTTGGGCGAAAACGGCGAAAACGGAGACGTCAAGGGCGAAGCGCACCGGCGGAACGACCCAGGCACCTCCAGGGACCACATTAGACGTCATATAAGCGACGGGGAGCGGCGAATCGACGATACGAAGTCGCAAAGTCAAGATAATGGGCCTAGAAGCCAAAAAGGCGAGTTGGCCGATTTGGGAAGTGTCAGAGGCGAAGCGGAGCGCCAGAGCGATGCGGGTAGCGTTGGAATCGATGGGAAATGGTGCGGAAAGGATAGCGCACCGAGCAGCACGCGTTACGGCTCGAAACGAGTCGAAACGATGAAGGAAGCTGAAAACGAGCCAAATCAGCAAGAATGGCGAAAGCGCTCAACGACGGACGTACCTGAGCTACCCAGACCACCTCCCCACTGTTTGGAGTATCTCACAGGGCCCTGCTGTGTGTTGTAAATAGCACCTAGTATATCCCAGCAGGCCCTCCCATTTGTTGAATTATGCATTGGTATATATGAGAGGACCCTCTCATTAGTTGTAAATACTGCACAGTGCACCTCAGTGGGCCACCTCATTTATTTCCAGCACCCTTTGGAGTATTTCACAGGGCTCTGTTGTGTGTTGTAAATAGCACCTAGTATATTTCAGTAGGCCCTCCCATTTGTTGAATTATGTGTTGGTATGTATATATGAGAGGGCCCTCTTGTTAGTTGTAAATACCACACAGTGCACCTCAGTGGGCCACCTCATTTATTTCCAGCACCCTTTGGAGTACATATCTCACAGGGCCCTGTCATGTGTTGTAAATAGCACCTAGTATATCTCAGCAGGCCCTCCCATTTGTTGGATGTATATGTTAGTGTATCTTAGAGGGCCCTCTTGTCAGTTGTAAATACTGTGTAGTGCACCTCAGCAGGCTGCCTCGTTTATTTCCAGCACCCTTCAAAGTATCTCACAGGGCCCTCTTGTTTGTTGTAAATAGCATGTAGTATATCTCACCAGGCCCTCTCATCAGTTGAAAGGATATGATGGTGTATCTGAGAGGGCCCTCTTGTTAGTTGTAAATACCATGCAGTGCACCTCAGCAGGCCCCCTCATTTGTTGCCAGCACCCTACAGGATAACTTAGACAGCCCAACCATTTCTTGTAAATAGTGCCTAGTAAAGTATATATATCTTAGTGGGCCTGCTCATTTAATAAAAGCATATGTTGGTATATCTGACAGGACCCAATCATTAGTCATAAATACTGCCTGGTGCACCTCAGCAGGCCCACTCATGTCCTACCCTGTTACAGTCATAATCTCATATTCTTTATCTTTATCTTATCAGATCACATGATAGTCATGTATGCTCACAGATATACATTTTCACTTTCTTTAGAGCCTTATGGACTCATGCTATGGACACACTTTGTTTCTTTTCACTCTTTCCAATCAGATCTGAGATCCTTTTCTGATATAGATATATTATTTCTCACATTCATCTCCATCATGCTTCCATTTCATTCTCACCATCAACACATGTTATTAATCTCCACTCTTCTATTCCAGCATGCCTATGCCTCACATATTTAATCACTGTTACCCTATGCCCTACATCATAGATGTAGACACAACATGTACACACAATAGTATGAATATATAAACCCAAAGAACTATGGCTGGAATCCCCAGTCTAGTCTCTTTGGATATCTCATTCAAAGCAGAACTCAGGAGACCTTAGGGCTCACTTCTTCCTTTCTTCCATTTTCCTAGTAGTTTGGTGTTGCCTGAAGCATTAGTGCTTTGGATCATTTCATACCTGCACCTTTCTGTACATTTTGGAGGGCCTGATTGTTTGTTGTAAATCGTACTTAGTACATCTCAGCAGGCCTGTTCACACATTATCAGCAGCCTTTGATATATCTCACAGGGCCTGACCATTTGCTGTAATAACATTGCCAAATACATTACAGGCCCCCTGTCTGTTTCAAACATATTCTGATGTACTAAAATGCTGGTCTATTTACATGTAGCTACAATACTATGTGGGGCCCACTCATTCATCACCTCATTGATCAGTCATTATCTATGTGGGCCTGTCTGTCAGAGTCCCACCATATCTGACAACTCCCTTGCAGGCCCCCCTCAGGATAGTTGTCTACAATGGGATATTGTCAACCCAGGGTAGCCATGAGATATGCTACAATGTGACTACACCATGTGGATGGCAAGGATTTCTCAGGGTAGATTGGTTAGAATCCAGGGGTGATACCATTTGAGACATGGGGTAATTGGGAAACAATTGTGCTTACATGGTGCCACAGCCAGTTTCTTAAGCTGATTCTCTTGGAGTACCTCTATAAAAATGTGTTTATGAGGAACAGAAGTGGTGTTATGGTTGAGGAGACCCCTAACCCATTTTCTCATTCGACTCCTCCTTGTTATCTTCTGACTTCAATCCCTTCATTGGTTAACCCCCCATCCCACCTTGACCACCCTGGCTCTTCTCTCTTCGCCAAGATCTTCCACAATCTCCAAGACTACCAAATCCCCACCTCCACCTGGACTAACTTATTAGACAAGTCACTATTCGAGGGATAGGCTGTACTTTATTGCCTCTGGGACTTCCCATTTCCATTTCCTTATAACTCTTACTTATGATTACCTGATTCACACTGACACTGCCTCCTACATAGCTTCTCTCACAGCTATGTGTTTTCCCCTTCTGTCCATCTTGTTTATATCATGTGCTACATGATGCAACACATCCTCCTTCCTTATTTATCTGTAGGGCTCTGATACCTGCCCTAAAGTACATACTATATATATTGGAGCACTGCCTGTACCCCTCTCTTTCCTTAACCTTGATATACATTTATTCATGTTATCAAACTTATTCCTCGAGATCCCCTCCCTCATGCCTCACCCCACCTCTGCCTCATCCTCCCCTCTACCAACACTGGGCCAGTGTTACGGTTTTGGTACCCCCCCCCCCCCGGTCTTTTTCTCTACCGGATGCCATTCCGCGACTCCCTGTCATCAGCCACTCGCTCCGGCGCATTCCTGCGCTTGCTTACGCTCGACGCACTCGTCTTGCACAAGCCCGGCTTCGCCCACTCCTGCACCCCTCCCCATGCAGCTCCCTGACACGCCGCCCTCCCGTGTCCACACCCTGGACCTCCCCCAGATCTTCCCTGGATCTTCCCCGGATCTTCCCCAGATCTTCCCTGGATCTTCCCCGGATCTTCCCTGGATCTTCCCTGGTCCTCCCCGGATCTTCCCTCTGGGTTTCCCACCCATCTCCTCCTTTAGGGCCGCCTCGCCCTCCAGATCTCTCCAGCACTGCTTCCCAGTGCCTCCTTTGCACAGCCGCCCTCCTGTGCTCTCCTCGGCGATCCCCGCTCTCAGTTGAGGCCAGATCTCTCCTCAACATCGCCTCCCACTTCGTGTTGCCCCGCCTCACTCATGTGACCACTCACGTGCCATCATGACGCGTCGCGCCACGCTGATTCCCACGACACGTCCCTACTGTCGTGAACTTCCCACGCAGGACCCCTCCTGCCTAATTCGGCGATATCCTCGCCACACTGGTTCCGGCTTCTCGGCTTGCAGCACGGACTCTTACTATGATTGGTTAGACTGCGCACGGACCACCCTTACCATAATTGGGATATACCTGCCCGAAAGCCCTTACGGCCGGGGTATATAAGTTCGAGCTCCTCTCGAACTCTCCTTTCTCTCTAACCTTGATCCGACACCTAAAGTGTACACCTTACCGGTACTCTTGTGGTAATCATCATCCGTTCCCTGCAACACTCCCTTGCTTGCTCTCTACCTCGCCCTCCCCTCTTTCCTCCCTTCGTTGAAGGACTCCGTCGACACACCCTAGACTCCTCTAGGGTCTTCTGCTGAGTAACCGGTCGTTACTCTCGCCCACCAACGGCTCGTCGTCGTTGGCTCGTCTCGAGGTTCTCCACTCCAGTTAGGAGAACTCGTCCTGTTCGACATCGACCTCGCTACCCAACGTACTCCCCTCGTCGAAGGTCTTGTGACCTTCTCCTCATAGTACTCTCGGTCGCTGTCTACCTGGGGATACTCCTCCTCGTATCCCTCGTCGTACGTCTCCAGGCTCGCGTCAAGCCTGAAGGAATCCTACGCCGTTAGGACCAACAAGAGTTAGGCTCAAGGCGGTTCTACGCTTCGTGTCTACTTATTACGCCTACCGGGTGGTAGTCGTAACAGCCAGTCCCAGTACTGTAGACTTCAGTCTAGCCATTCACTCTTAACTCCATTGGAGTCAACCTAGAGTAGGAACGAGATACATTCATGAACATGTACCATTGTTACAAATGGTCATAACAAGTGGTCTGCATGCACCTGTACTACATGTCAAGGACCTGGAAATTGGGAAAAAGAGGATGCCCATTGTATGACTCTCAATGCCTTGTATTCATCACCAACTGTGCTCTCAATTCTCCCCAATGCACTGCCAGTGCTTTTGAGTTGCATTTCATCAACCAGGAAAGTATTCAAAGGATACTCAAGCTCCACCATGTCTGTCGTCAGCTAGAGTTTGCCACTCTCCCCAAGCTGTTTTGTGATCGAAGTATGCAACACAAATATTCATATAATGCACATGACAATACTAAACACCCTGTTGTCCCCCAGATAGCACCTAAACATGTTTGAGATCAAATAAGAACAGCTACCAAGATCACACCCATATGATCCTGGTACAAAGTTGCCAAGTAACACTGTCTTGATATATCCATGAGATCCTTCATGTATAGATTCATTCCTGAAATGCCTGACATCTGGGGGTTGATTGGCTTTTGCAGATCCAGTCTGTGGAACCACAACACAATGCCTGCAAGTCCCAACTTTTGTTGGTGGCCAGTAGAGGATCAATGGTTTAATCATATCTGCTCCAGATTTCTGACGATACAGATAAATACAAGGACAACCCCATACACTCATACATGGTTGTGCTGGGCCAATGGCAGACCAGCAGTAGACATACTCCATGTGTTGTTCCATGAGCTTCTCCAGCTTGGTCCAACAAAGATATAGACTTTTTTGGGTCCTAGCCTGAGTTGGAAAGCCTAGCCTGAGCTTGAACTCACTACTACTGTAGTCATACTGGTACACTAGTATCACAAAAGTGTAGCAAGTCTATGTTTGAAAACCTAATGTGGGTTTGACATGAGCACTATGGTAGTGTTTGTAGTTCCAATACACTAGTGGTACAAAAAGTGTAGGGCATACTGCCATCATACAAGTATCTTTAATTGACAGAATTTACAAGCTGTGTGTTGCATAGTCAGTGGGTGAGATCTTGAGACATGGGGTGGCTGCCAGACTATGGAAAGCACAACAGGCATGCTCATATTTACAGCCCAGAGTGCTTCTTTTGTGGTCAAATTTTCTTAGCTTGGTTATATGGGTTCGAGGACACAGGACACCGCTACATCATATTGTTTGTAGACTTTTGTAGAAAGGATGACACTCAAAGGTTGGATTCCTTGTCTCTCTTCTAACGATGTGTTTAAGACTTTTATACAAAGACTGAACTCCCCATTGGCTTGGCTGGCTTTTGGATGCCCATGAATTTCTGTGTTATCATTGCTAGCTTCCTGGCATATGGCATCCTCCCAGGTGATACTGGTATTTTGATACATCCATTTATTATAGTAGCAGCTAAAATTGTAATACATCCACTATCGTGACAACCAACTACAGTACATGATATATCCCAGCAGATTGTGTGGTACACTCTGATACATCCTGTGATACATCCTCAACATATGATATATCACCCTTCTCATGCACATAATTATTCCATAAATGGATGTCCACCAGCTTCTCCCATTCTTGCCTGCATGTTCTGATTATCCTTTATTCCTAATTTGGTGCATAATTGCTGCTTAATGATATATCAGTGCTTCAGCACCCATCTTCTGTAAGCTGGGTATGCCAGAAATGGGCCTGCCTAGTATGCATTCACTTCTGGCCCCCAAATTGAGCTTTGCCCATTCCCACCTGCATGTTCCAATCATCCTTTGTTCCTAATTTGGTAGGATCACCACTTAGCATGGTGTATCAGCACCCACCTACTTCTCTGTATGCAGGATATGCTGGAAATGGGCCTACCCTGCTATATATTCATTCCTGGCCCCTGGATTGAATCCCCCCTTTGTTCCTGGTTTGACAGAACCACCATTGGGGTGATGCAGTGCCTAGTGTGAACCATCTCTTGCCCAAAATAGTCCAGTGATCAATGTTACTTTATGCAAACAGGCCAGGAGAAGTGTACCTGAGTATCCTTGAGCTGGAATCTGACCAAGTCCATTACCAGCATCTTTCCAACTTGGAGTCAGCTGGGACATACTGGCATGTTCACTAGTGTGTCATACACATCTATGTCTTAGCCTTTCTTGTAAATTCAGGGCAATCTGTTGTGTATTATAAGCTTTATTAGGCCAACTACATCACAAGAAGTACACTAGCACACACAGTTGCAGTAATAAGATAGCACAGACTTCAGGACAAGCCTTGCAGGAAAATGTGAAAACTCAAAAAATTTACCAAGATGAGCACACAAAGCATTCAAGCATGATGACATTTTGACATGCCCACAAAAATGTCATCCTCAACCACATGCTTCTGTGATTTGGTAGGCAGGTTCTTCTTTCCAATTGAATTGGTGGCTGCATTTCATGTCACTGGAAGAATGACACATCCAGATCATGAACACTGTACCTCATCTCTCTTCTCTATGCTGAGCACACCATTGCTTATGGGGGGGCATTGGATTGGGCAGTTGGACAGCACTGCAAGTGGCTCCTGTACTATTATGGGGTTGCTGTCCAGCACAGGAGGGGAAACCCTCATGACAATGGGGGCTGGTGTGGTCACAGTTTCAGATGCTGGCATGGTGGAAGAAGGAGTAGGAGTCAGAGCTGGGATGGGCAGGGACACAAAAGTTGAAGTAGTGTGAAGACTAGGGAGAGGTGTGGTACCACGGGCTGGCGCAAGTGTTTCATTATTCAGGAGCCACCTTGTGCGTGGAGAACTGATGGGCAGGGAGACTCGACCGCCAGAGGATGGTTGGTGTGAACTAGAATCCAAATCAATCAAATGGCATGTTGTGGGTGCAAGAGGGGTCAGAATAGGCAGAAGTGTGGGTAGATTGGGATTTCCATATGTATCATTGCAAGCCAAAGATGCAAGGTAGTCATCAAACTCTCTGTTTAGTCAAAAGCTATCATCACACTTGAATGAAAGTGATGTATCTGGAATGGGGGTTGAGGAAAGGCTGTGTGATAGTGATATATCACCCTGATTGAGAGCGATGGTGGGGATATCTGTGGTGTGCGGAACAGAGATGAGGGCCTGAGATATATTATTACCTGTTTGAGTGTTTTGACTGACAGTGTTAAGAGTAGACAGGTCCTGGGATATAACCCCATGACTGAGAGTGTGAGCAGTGTTAAGGATCCTGACAGCATGCTGAGAGGCAGAAAGGTGTGACATATCTAGAAGGGATACATTGTCATGACTGAGACTCGCCATGTGAGTAGCAGGGCTGTGCACTGATAGGTCCTTGGATGTATTGCCTTGACTAAGGGCATTGGTAGCATTGGGAATATCCACAGTGAGAGAAGGCAGCATGCCAGACCATTCCATATTTGGAACAGGGGGCTGTGTGCCACTGCAAGGGGATTTATTCACTTCAGGCACAGCTGAGTCAATATCACAGCACAAAGTTATATCCTCTCTGCCATCGTTAGGTGATGCATCAGCTGCCAGCCTACTTAAACCCACAGCTGGACTATTGCTGGTAGTGGCACTTGTTGACTCTCCTCCCTCAGTCACCTTTGGCTTTGATGCTGGGTGAGTGTTGTTCAGCATTATCATTGTCATACCATATTGCTCACTTATGTACCATGTATCCTGTGTAGGAAATTGGTAAATGGCCCCATGATGTCCTTCTCAAAGCCTGGATACACCTTACTGAAGTTGTTTCCAAGCACTGTCAAACCAACATGGAAGCTACAGTACAGTGAGTTGATGTTTTTTGCTATGATAATGTGTCTTCCCACCTGTAGGCATCTATGTCTCCTTGAAGCTCCAGCAAAGGACCTCCAGCCAAGAGAGTGTATGACCACCCAGTTGCCCTCTGCAATCCTACCATAAACTTGTTTACCACTGCTGCCAAATGTTCCTGATGAACAACGTAAGTTGATGCATTGGGATAGCATACATTACTAACTTTACACTATTTGGACTGGCCCAGATCTCCTTGGCACCTGGCACTGACGCAGCTTGTTGCTTGATGACCCACTTCCTGGTCTTTGTGAATTCTCTTACTTGCTGCTGCATTTCTTCTGGCTTGGCAAGATAGAGTGCATATGTCTCATCTTTTATGTGCTAAATATCCATTCTGTCTATTTCCATGCCTGTCACTGCCAATTTTTTGGAGATCGCTTCTCTGATATGTCCCTCAAAGAAGAGTTTTGAGTATGCCTTCACTTCCTGATAGCTTCATCCCTTCTTTTCCCCTTCTGTAATGCTATTGAGCACTGCTTGGAAGACATCATTTGCCTCAGCTTTACTCTGTCAACTGGCCTTCATACTCCCAAAGAGATTCTTGAACCAGTTTTTGAGTTGCTGATACCATGGTGAGTAAGATGCTCTTAATCTCTGTCCTGCACACTTACTTCTTTTCGCTTCTTTACAGCATTGACCAGTGTTTGCTCCTGTTCTGGTGATAAAGGGGAGGTCATGTGTTGCCAAACAGGACAGCTTGTTCTGGAAACCTTTTGAACCATGCTTCATATAGATTTACAAAGAAAATGGTGTATTGTTTTTTTTCATGGTGGCGTTACTTGTGTACTCTTTGTACCATGATTCCAGGAATGTTTCTTGTTCAGTGGTAGTCCATTTGTGTGGTGCCATCTATTATCAGTGGTATCAAATAACTCAGCAAGATAAAATTATGGCAATCAATGACATACTTTATTACAAAAATAGTTATGAGCTCAGTTGATGTTGGGGCCTTGGTAAGTGAGATGAAATTTTCATTCTCAAGCCAAACACCTCCAATAGGTAATGCTTCTCATACAAATTTCATGCACAGGCCTGCTGGATATGGTGGGTGAGATCCTGAGACACAGTGTAAACAGGATGGGGACTGGTATGCTTTGTTTCAAGTAACTCAAATTTTCTTTAACTACAATGACTGAAATAAAAGTGCCCCCTTTGCATACATCTCCTCAAGGTCTGTGATATCAAAGATTGCATGGCAAAAGAGATCTTCAATTGCCAAGAGGATTGAAGCTGCCAAGCATAATGCTTCAGTGGCCTCTTGGAGATGCGGCCCCACCCCATACTCTTGCAAAATGTCCTGCTCAGCAGTGAGGTAATCCTGGACAATATCCTCAAGCAATGAGATTGCAGTGTGGATGGAATCCAGGCACCAAGTCTCAAGAAACTGCTGATAAAGCTTTTCAGCAGCATTATGGCCTGACATGCCAAGATATGCTTGTAATCTGTCTTATTGATCAGTAACAGTGTCAGACCATGAATGGTAACCTCACTGTGTGGTCAAGGAACTTCTGGGCCTGTTATGCTTGTGGGGTACTTTGAGTACATAATTTGAAGGGTGTGGCACCTACATCCATCACTCCTAGTGTAGATCTGTACAATGGTTGTCACTATGTAGGCTAGGAGTATAGTGAGAAATAATACATACCCGGAGATGTCTTGCTTGGAAACCCATTCCTGATATCTCACCTTCATCTTGGCACTAATTAAGTTTTTATTTCTGCCAAGGTTGAAACATTGACATTGATAGGGATTCATAATGGTGACAGACTCATAGTACATACCTAGCATAGTAGGCTTGCCTGTTTGCTTGTACAGCCTCCATCTTCTCCTCTGGCATTTTGTCAAGTTTCAGTCAACCCATGTTGCACAGAGTTGCTGGATGGGCCGGGGGTAGCATGTGGTCTCAGGAGTATACAAGATATCAGTATGCAAACTTGGATGAACTCATGCTGGACTTTTATGGGACTGTTATGCTATATTTATACAACACATTTATACATTCATTGGACTTTTGCTGACCTTCCATCATACCCCACCACATTTCCCTCCATGGTCCATGATGGTTCATGTAGCTGAAGATATCCACCATAACTGATACATTGGGTGATGCCATGACACTCATTTGTTGTCTTACAATCAGCACACAACAGATAGAACCTCCAAAATGTCATTTCACAACATGTGATAGTACAGGAACATGTAAAATACTAAACTTGTTTGGCTTCACCCTCCGAGAAGTCAAAACTCCAGGTCACCCAAAGTGATGCATGACTGGAGACAGGGGGTGGGATGAGCTGGATGACTTGAGCTCTGGATTTGAACTCATATGAGAGCTGATGACCAAAGAGGGCATGAAACAAAGGTGTTCCAGGATATGTGTGATGGAGGTGGGGGGGGTGGGGGTGTTCAGGTCACAATGGAGGCAGGGGTGGGATAAGTTGGATGACTTGAGCTTTGGGCTTGAACTTGTATAAGAGCTGATAACCAAAGAGGGTGCAGAACAAAGGTGTTCCAGGATATGTGTGATGAAGGTGGGAGTGGTGGGGGCAGGATGAGCTAGATGACTTGAGCTCCAGGTTTGAACTTGTATGAGAGCTGATGACCAAGGAGGACATGGAATGAAGGTGTTCTGGGATATGTGCGATGGAGATGGGAGCAGAATGAGCTGGGTGACCAAGGAGGGTGTGGAACAAAGGTGTCCAGGTTGTGAGGTCACCCAAGGAGATGCACAACTGGAGGCAAGGGCAGGATAAGCTGGATGACTTAGCTTGGGTTGTGAAACATGTTGCACAGGATACTAAATCCTCAGTCAAAGGGCAGAAGGGCAGTCATGCCACATTCTGTGGCAGATATTCATGGGTGAAGGGTGCAGAGGAAAAATATGCCACAAAACAGGGACTGCAGTTGCCTGCTTTGGCACTGCAACTCCTGGAAGAACAGGCCCTTGGGTTCTTGGCTTACTGCATGCAACAAGACTTAAAATACAAGCAGATGGTCACCGCATATGATACATTCCCAGCTGAGGTGCTGCATCTGAGTTGCCAAATGTGGTAACCTTCAAGTAGTGAACCACCACTGTGAAGAATGGCAGCTCATCAAGGCCTCACCATCACCTCCTGCTTGGACTCCTGCTAGTGATTACACAAAGTTTAGCATTGTAGGTACACTCATTTGAATGTACACTACAGGCTGTGATCGACTGATTGCTATTATGACAGGCTGACCTAGCAAAAAACCAAAATTGGTATGACACAGTGCACAACCAGATGCACAAAGCAGTGAGGCACAGCATGTCCAGTGACATTGCATGTTTAGCCAGCAACTCTTTGGAGGCTTCCCATTATGGACCTCGTACATTGCTGCATTCAAGTCCTCAGCAGTGCAGGAAATGCCAAAGCCACTCACAATCAGTGACAGGCATGTCGATCCTTGGGATGATATTCCATATGACCCACCCACCATCCAGTGGGATGCTCCTACAGTGAAGAGTAAGCAGCACCAAAAAACACCTGGAGTGAGGGGAACAGCAACCACCCCATTTAACCAAGCTGAATTGTTGTTTAGGATGAGCCAATCCATCTTTGGTTGCCTAAGCAGCCAGCATTCCTTAATGAGTTTATTTGACTTGAAGGTCACAGTAAAGCAGAGCACTGGTTGAGCTGTCAATGTGGAGGTGAAGAGCCAGTATACTGTTGTAAAGGCTGTTTTACATTGGATTTTTTCTGTCGAGACTGTGTCATACAGTCACATATCAATCAACCTTTCCATCATGTGGAGATATGTGAGCCCTTGCATTGCGAGCAGAACTGTGACCCATTCTAACATTTCATGTCAGCAATGGACTAACAGCTACCTCTCAAGAGTTACACTCAAGAGTTTAGGACTATGGATACAACTAGGGCACCGACCCAGAGAGGCTTGCCCCAACCATGAGGCTGCTTTTGATGATGATTTCATCATCATCAATGCCCAATCAATCCACACAGTTGCACTTGACTTCTGCAGTTGTGAACAGGCCATGAACCGATACAGGCAACTTCTCTCAGCATGATTGTTTCCAGTGATGGTGAATGATCCTCATACCACCACAACATTTTCAGTGATGGAATTCTTTCATATATTGTCCTTTGAATCCAAGGTCACCATGTTTGAGTTCTTTCATACCATTGTACAGTGGACAGATAATACAGGTTTGACTCCAATTCAAGTGAGTTTCTGGTGAACCATACCTGCGTTGTGCTGACAAGGCATAGAAATACTGGTATGTGGTGTTTTTGTGGATGGTCAGTGAATGGCATAACATCAAAGCACTCCAATGATCAGGATATGGACACAATCCTACCAGCATCAATGCTACTCAAGAGAGTGACCTTGCCATCCTTTGCCCTGCATGTCCACAACCAGGAAAAAATCTTCCCCCCAATTGGGAACAGTCCAAGCAGCAGTAAGTTCATTTTTCCCTCCAGTATAGTGGAAACTTCTGACCTTCATGGTGCAGGTGGCTCTATGCATTGTTTGTTGCAATTGACGCCAATTTCCACCTCAAGTGACATCATGTATCTTCTGACCTCAAGGATCCTGGGCTAAGCTGAGGTTGGGGTTACTTTGTCAAGGATGATAAGTATAAAGCATATCTCAAAGCAAATGCTGGCATAATACAAGAGGTAAGTCAGTATATCTATCTAATGCCACATATGTTAATTGTAATCCAAGTGAAGTACATGTGTGAGCCACAACACTGTAAATATGGCAGACACAAAGTTGTCAAAAGGACATTTGGTCACTGGTGTTAGTGCTACAGTCATAATCAGATTTTCTTTTTCTTTATCTTATCGGATCATGTGATAGTCATGTGTGCTCACATGACACCATTTTCACTTTCTCTAGAGCCACTAGATGGACTTGCACTATGGACGCACTTTGTTTCTTTCCTCTTTCCCCAATTGGATCTGAGATCCAATCCCGATATGGTTATATGATTTCACACATTCATCTCCGTCATGCTTCCATTTCACTCTCACCATCAACATGTGTATTTAATCACTGTTCCTTCCATTCCGCATGCCTATGCCTCATGTATTTAATTACTGTTATCCTATGCCCTAGATCAGTAGATCTAGACACAACATGTACACACATAGTATGAATATATAAACCCAGAGGACTACAGCTGGAATCTGTTACGACTACCACCCGGTAGGCATACAAGTAGACACGAAGTGTAAGGCCGCCTTGAGCCTAACTCTTGTTGATCCTAACGGCGTAGGGTTCCTTCAGGCTTGACACGAGCCTGGAGACGAGTGACGAGTGATACTAAGGATAGTA
>JBBPQP010001004.1:0-14350 GCA_038092555.1 Boletus subgraveolens | reverse complement strand
TAGAACATTCATCTCAAGAAGCATATGAACATGTATGCTGTTCTACCACACGGAACTTTCCGGGAGCACCTGGTGTTGACGACATACAGAGTTTTTACAATGTTGAAAGAACCATCCATACCTTCACTGGAGTTGAGCATATTCACCACGACATGTGCTCCAACACATGTCTCGCATATACTGGCCTGTTTGCAGATCTCAACGCTTGTCCGATTTGCGGCACATCTCACTGGAATCAGCAAACATTGCAAGGGTCTAATGGTCATCTCAAACTGCCAGCCCAAATGTTTACCACCATTCCTTTAGCTCCCCAGCTTCAAGCTCACAATCATGATCCAGAAAGTGCGTGTGCCATGTGGTATCTCCATGAAAAGACATGCCAAATTCTAGATCACTTCCACGATACTCAAACTATTCCTGTTGTGGATGATATAGCAATGGGTTGGGATTACCTCAGTGCTGTTCTTAAGGGAGATATTACTGAAAATGACATTGTTGTTATGGTTTCCCTTGATGGAGCACAGCTATACAGCAGCAGGGTATCAGATTGTTGGATCCACATATGGATCATACTCAATCTTCCACCAGATCCACACTACAAGAAATTACATGTACTACCTGGCAGTTTTATTCCTGGTCCCAACAAACCTAAGAACATCAACTTGTTCCTCTTCCCTGGCTTCCATCATCTTGGTGCTATCCAACAAGAGGGACTTCCTATCTGGAATCCCCTGAACAATTCCTGCTATATATTGAATGTATACTTACTTTTTACCACTGCTGATGGTCCTGGTCTTATCTACTGGGACAGGATGGTAGGCCATAGTGGAAGAAACAGTTGTCATCTTTACTGCAGTGTTCTCGGTTGCCGAAAGAAGCATGGTACACACTATTATCCCACACTCTTACGTCCTTTGGATTGCATTGTTAATGAAAGCGCTCACTCTGATATTGATGTCTTTGAGCTCTCTCTAGGAGGCTCTTTTCATTATGCTGAGAATCTCAAGTGCATCGTGTTGGTACCTAATCAAACTCAATGGGACAAAATGAAGACTGAGACAGGTCTTACCAAACCTCCCCTTATTTTGGGGCTTGATCATAGGCGATTGCTTGGGGTACTCCTTTCTATTACAATGGATGTTATCCATCTTGCTGGCAATCTCTCGGATCTCCTTATCTCCCTCTGACATGGGACTATAGATGTCAGTGCAAATGACGACCATGCTACCTGGGATTGGGCCATGCTTGGAGATAAAGTGGTTTGGATAGCACATGGAAAAGATGTTGAGAATGCAGGTAGTCATCTTCCTGGTTCATATGATTGCAAACCCCAAAATATTGCTGAAAAAATCAATACGCAATACAAGACCTGGGAGTTTCAACTATACACCTTCTGTGTTGCTCCCACCCTGCTATACAGAATCCTACCAACTAAATACTGGAGTCATTACTGCATGCTGGTCCGTGGTTTCCAAATTATGTGCCAACATTCTATCATGCAACAACAACTTGTCAATGCACATTCACTCCTTTGTAGCTGGCAGCTCGGTTTTGAAAAAATTTATTATCAGCAAAAGGAATCTAGAATCCATTTTGTTCGTCCAGTGGTTCATCAGGTAACACATCTCGTTACTGAGGCCATTCAAAAGAGTCCACTGCTCTGTTACGCTCAATGGACAATGGAGCAAACTATTGGCAATCTAGGGCAAGAACTATGACAACCATCAAAACCATATGCTAATATGGCATGGGAGGGTGTCTGGCGCTGTCAAGTCAACTCACTCATTTCCATGATGCCCAAGCTTGATACTCCCCCAAAGGGCCTTCCAAATGGTGCCAAAGATCTTGGGGATGGTTATGTACTCCTCTGGAAACATGCAAGATATCCCACTCTGCCTAACAACAATGTTGCTTACCATATCTCAGCTCTTCTGCCCCCTGGACAGCCGATGCCTCACATTCAAAAATGGTTGTGTCTATTGTTGCCCAATGGACAAATCACTTGCTCACTATGGAGAGAGGCACTCAAAGCTCCCAAGCAGTTACACATTTCATGCAATGTAAAGGTATGGTTGTATTATAGTATGTATCTCAAAGTATCACAAGGTTATTTATTCACTTTTGCTAGTTTTCGCTTGAAGGGAATATACATTGTGGGGAAGTTCAATATTTCACTCAGGTTGCAATAAGGACACCAGACAAGGACTGGCAATTTCATACCCTTGCCATTTTGAAACTATACTCCAAGCCAGATGCAAGACTGCTCAAGCTTTCCTTTCAGGTCGTACCCATGTCAAAGCTTCTGGATGACACCATTGTAATCGATGTCAAGGATATCTGCAGCATCATTGCCATGATCCCGAAGGAACTTACATTACCAGGATCAGCACAGAATGAGGTATATTTTTGTGTGGTAGAAAAGCCAGGGTTGGATATTTCAGATTTGGGGGTACTGTACAGTGGATACACAGGAGATGAGGACGATGACAGCAATGAATAGGATGTAGAGTAACAAAATCACACTGTTACACGCAATATCACAACTTGAACACCTACTCAATGGAAATTTATGGATGATTCAGTGACACACATCTGATAGTAAGGCTCATCATAAATAGTACATAGCAGAGGATGGTACATTGAATAATCTGCAATTTTCAGTTGGGGTTGAATAGACAATACACTACTCAATACGAGCTTGTTTGTGTGTCATCTCCTTGAATACCACCTTTCATTTGGCACTTCATGCTTCAATTTCTGACCTGTCAAAAGGGAGGACCAAGTACTTTGAAATAATGAGGTCTGGGTGCCTGACCCACATCTCCTGAAGGTATTTCTCATTGGACCTGATGAGAAAACAGCACAGTAAAACAGGGCAGCTGGGGATTTGTCAAGGTGGCCTCGTTAGGTTACATATATATATGAGGACGTACATAATAGATTCAGAGTCATTCTTGCTGTCATCTTTGGGCTTGCCAGTGGAGCTCTCAGACTCAGTTTTAGAGTTGGCTGTATTCCCATCACCAATATCGATAGAAACAGAGTTTGTGTCATACCTGTCATTGATGTCAGTAAAAACATAATATATATATAGTACTAGTAGGCATGCTGTTGGTGTCATTAATGCTGTCGTCCGAGTCTTGACAATCTCAGTGTCTGGTTTCAACTAGGTTTTGAGTTCAAGCTCTCTTTTGATACAAAAGACAATCATCTGTAATAGAATCTAGTAGTTAGACAGCACAGTTAAGATCAACTTTCATTACCTTTTTTCCAGGTTTGTCAATGTCAAGACAAATTGCATATGAATCCCACTCAGGAACAATGCTGTGAATATCAATTTTGATGATGTCTTCCGACATATGGATGATAGGAGGTTGTTTGATAAGCCTTGGAGTTACAGATTCTGACATTTTTTAAATAAGTGAAAAATCTGATCTGATTGATTTCTACATATCTGCGGAATATCCTGGATTGGAGATTATAATGCTTGTCACATCCAGATGCATCTTATCTTTTTACCTCCAAGTCTGTGACTTGTTTCTCCCTCATTGTATTGTTATTTTGCTAACTTATAGGCCTCAGAATGAATGCATCCAGCAACATGTTCAACTTTGGTTCATATAACACAAACACTACCCATAGCAACTATGGATCCTCTCTACCTCCACTATTAGGTGCCTTCTTTCAGGAGACAGGTGATCTAGGCATGCTTATGAATCAGGCAACTGCTGATTATGGCATGTTTTCCCAGGTGAGTAGGTTTCGTTATGGTCTTCTCATTGTTATTTTTCAGGCTGCATACATGCAGGATACCACCACTACCCAGCAGGTGGGCATCCTTCAACAGTGTTGTAACCAGTTGGAACTCCAATTATCCAAGGTTATGTTGGAGAGAGACACCATAAAGTAAGTGCCACACAACTTGTATTGATGGAACTACTGATTAGTATCTTCTGTCTAGGACACTTTATGATCAGCTCACAGCCTCTCTGCAGGGTCGCTTCCCATTAAACTGTGGAGGCAATCCACCCAGCCTACCCTCTCTTGCTCAGGACGACCCCACTGGCTCAGCCTATCCAAGTCTATATTTCTGGATGCAAATACAATACAACCAGTGGATGAACTCACCTCAAGTACATGTGGAGATAAACTGGAAGCTCACTTACCTTGAGGATGCAAATGGCATTATGGTATCCAAGGACATGATCAAGGCAATCCAGAAGGCATTGCGCACAGGTTGGATCAACTTGGTCAACAAAGAGCTGGCACTGAAATCATGGAGCAAGATATGCATGTCTGCACAAGAGCTCTTTCATGTGATAATAGAGAAGTCGTTCCCAATATTCAAGCTCAGTCACAACAGATGGAAGTTAGATTACTTATGTGCTACTGATTATCCTAGTTGGGTGAGGAATAATCTGAATGAGGATGGCAAATGGTTTGCCAGTGGTAACAAGTCAATAAAAACTGAAGAGGAGCCTGAGGCAGCAGGTTAGGAGACAGAGATGGTCTCCACTGCTAATGGCAAATGAAAGATGAAGCAGTCAATGCCCAAGGGAGGTAGGAAAAAAATAAAAGATAAGTGTTCTTCACTTTCATTATGATATTCTAACAACACACATGTAGTTGATACAACCAACTTGGACACTAGTTGGGCCAGTGTGAGAGATGATGCCTCCACTGTCAGTGGCACTCTGTTCACTTTTAATTGCAGTCAATTGCCGGATCAATTCTACAACAACAACAATCTTCATGGGCCCCTGCAGTCTTTGACTGTTGCTCCCACTATCACCCCTCCTGTTGCTCCCACTATTGCTCCCCCTGTTGCTCCCACTGTCATCTCCCCTGTTGCTCCTGCTGTCATTCAAGTTGCTGTTGTTTCCACTGTTGTCCCTCCTGTCACTCTGGCTGTCAATGGGGCTGTTGCCCCCGTTGTGGGCCCTGCTGTTGTTCCTGTGGTTATTCCAGTTGTCACTCCCACTGTCATTCCAGCTGTCATCCCTGCTATCGCTCCTGCTGTCATTCCTGCTGTCAACCTAACTGCCACTCCTATGTCTTCTCCAAATCCTGTTCCCCTGCCATCTTTACCAACTATTACTCCCATTTTTTTAAATGTTGCTCCTACATCTTCAACTGTTGTAAACCCAGTGTAAGTGAACATAATTGTCTGAAATCATTAAACTAACACATTCATAAGGGCTATGCTGTCAAAAACTGGATTCAAACTCAAGATTCTGAGTCACACTGTCTCTTCCATGCCAACAGTGATGCAAGAGGTCAACAACACAAAGGACACCAGTATGGTATCAAACAACAAAGACATACTTACAGCTACATCAAACATGTCCAAGACAGTTGGGAAATGCAAACAAAGTACCTGGAAACCTCATGGGTCCAAGAAAGCCCCAACAACATAGTGGAAAATACAGGGTTGTATGTGCATACTATTTGTCAGATTTATCACATTGAATCTCTCTTTCTAGGTCATGCTTACTCAGTCCTATGTCACTTTGATTCATGCACATCAAGTTCAATGCTTTTTTCACCCGCAATGATGTCATCTGCCTTTCATCATGCTGCTTGCTGTTCATGTCATTTGCATCTATTTGTGTTGCCTTCCTGCTGTTTTATGCTATGGTCTGCAATACTGTGATGTTTCATATTCTGCTGTGAACTGCACCTGTCTGTATTTGTTACATGCTGTTTTATGCAATCATCTGCAATCCATTGTCTGCGGCATTCTGCTGTGAACTGCACCTGTCTGCATTTATCACATGCTGTATTATGTTACTGTATGCTACCATGTTTGAGAAATTGTCTGTGCTCTTATGTTGGTGTATGTATGTATGACAATCACACAGTAGCATAAGATAGCATATTGTACCATCTCCATCCTTATCAAGTGTAAACATATCAATATGCTGTCATTGTGTGGCTTAGGCGTCGATGCCCAAAAACATATCACACCACAAATAGCTAGATCGCAACATGCATTAAATGCCCATTTTATCAGTAAAGTCTGTCCATGCCTGTTCCTATATGTATATTCAGACTCAACTAAAAAAACAGGTATGACCATACTCAGACACTGTTGAACATAACCAGTTTTCACTGGGCTTGATCCTTCTTTCACACCCAAAAAATGCCTACAATGCCAACAGAACCACCAATAGAATGGGCCAAATAAAATACAAAACTTGCCTCCACATCCAGATCAATCAAGACTCAGAAGAAAGGGATTTCCTTGTCCTAGCTAGTGGAAAACAACAAGCAATCATCCTAGGAATGAACTGGCTTGCCAAGAGGAACCCATTGATCAACTGGTCTTCCAGGATTGTCAAAGTAAAAGCAATGGGAAGTCCAAAAAAAAAAAAGGATGAGAAGCACTGGCACAAAGATATCTTCTTAGATTCTTAAACAAAGACATAGATAACCATCTAATCAAAGCATATTGAAAGTGATTCAATGAAATGCCTGAATAAATCAGGAAAGTTACCTTATCCACTACCTCCACCCAGGAAGCAAAAAGAATCACCATACTATCTCCTCCAAGTACCAACACTTCACTAATGTATTTGTAGACAAGCCACCGAACTTCCCCCTTCATAATCCTTCAATCATAAAATAAACCTCCTTCCCAACTTCATACCCAAAACAGCCAAAAACTACTCCCTCAACCCCAAAGAAATTGAAGCCTGTAGAAGCTTCATAAATGACAACATTGCCTCAAGGAAAATCCAACCATCAAACTCCCTCCAAGCAGCCCCCTTCTTCTTTGTCCAGAAGAAAAATGACAAATTTCAACCATGTCAAGACTATTGATATCTAAAGCAACACACTATCAAAATGCCTACTCCCTTCCCCATATCTCTGACCTCATCAACAAACTAAAAGGATTGTCCATTTTCATCAAACTAGATGTCTGTTGGGGGTATAATAATGTTTTGGTCAAATCTGAAGATTGCTGGAAAGCAGCATTTGTTATACCATTTGGACTCTTTGAACCAACAGTAATGTTTTTTGGAATGTGCAACTCTCTGGCTACCTTTCAAGCTTATATGGACAACACCTTTTTCAACTTTCTTGCAGAAAGATGGCTTGTTATTTATATGGATGACATCCTGATCCACTCCACCAACACTAAAGAACATGAATTATGCACCAAAAAGGTCCTCCAATGCTTCTGAGAACAACACCTATACCTCAAGCTTGAGAAATGCTTCTTCAACAATTGAAAGTAGAGTACTTGGACTAATGGTCTCTGAAAATCACATTCACATGGATACCACCAAACTCCACCATCAGAGACTGGAAACCCCCTAAAGATACATATAAAGACTATCCAATCTTTCATCAGATTCTGCAACTTCTACTGGAAATTCATCCCTGCCTTCTCTGGTATCACCAGACCCCTTCTTGACCTCACCAAGAAAGGAACCAGTTGGACATGGGGAGATTCACAGCAGTGTGCCTTTTGCATACTACAGAATGCCTTCCTCCACCAACTTGTGTTACAAGCCCCTAACACTGATCAACCATTCTTCCTCATGACCAATGCTTTCCTCACAGCAGCTGGAGGAGTCCTCATGCAAAAAGACCCAAACAGCAACCTCCACCCCTGTACTTACTTCTCCAAATTGTTTGGTGAGGCGGAGCAAAATTACAACATCTATGACAGGGAGCTACTTGTGGTCATCTTGGCCCTTCAGAAATGGCATCATTACTTTCAAGAAACCAAACACCCTGTCACCATAATAACAGACCACAAAAACCTCACCTATGTACTTCTGTGAACCCCAGAAATTAACTAGACAACATGCCTGCTGGCAGATGTTCTTGCAAGATTATGACCTCACTTTCCTCCATCTGCCTGGTATATCCATGGGGCCAGCTGATGCTCTGTCTCACAAAGACAAGATTGATATATCTGCTGACAATGATGACCTCCAACTGTTACCTGATTCTCTCTTCACTCAATTCCTAGATCTTGCTGTTGCAGAAAAAATTGCCATCTTTTCCAAACAAGACCCTTTAGTAGTCTCTGCTCTATAGGCAATGAACAATGGCTCCTCCATCCTTCCTCATGCAAAGCATGATGACTGGACATTCAACAGCACCCATCTTACCTACCAAGGATGCACTTACATCCCCAATAACTGCTGACAACCCCTCCTCTCTTCCCTACATAATCCCTTGCATGGAGAACATGCTGGTTTTTCACACACACACTCTCTCCTCTTTCATGACTATTGGTGGCCCAGAATGTCTACTTTCATATGAAAATACATCACTGGCTGCACCCATTGCCAACTGTTAAAAGCAGAGGTCTAGCAATGCCAGAGTAAACTGGTGCTCAGCTGTTGCCTAAGATGGGTGAAAACAACTATATTTGCCTAGCAATGCCAGAGTAGACCAGTGCTATGGTACATTAGTCTAAGAGTAAATATTAAGAAGATTTCAACCCACCTCAGCTGCTGCCTAAGATGGGCGAAAACAACTGAGGTGTTTGGGAGTGAAGTGAAGATATGAAGTAGTATGTGATTGAGGCACACTTATACCTTTATGAGTATCAGGGAAAAGAACTTGGGTAAAAATGGGTATGTAAAGGGAATATTGCCAAGCCACTTCCGAAAGTGCAGGAAGTGCAGGAAGTACCAGAAGTACCAGAAGTACAGGAACTTCCAGAACCTTTGGAAGCATGGAAAACCTCTGGAAGCGTCAGAAGCATGAGAAACCTCTGAAAAGCCTATTCTGGAGTTTGTGGTATTTTGTCACCAACAACACAAAGTCAACACTCATCCAACTCAACCTCTACTCACTCCTATCACCACCACTGCCACCTGCCTCTTCCAACACCTATCCATGGACCTCATTAGCAGCCCCCTATTTCAGATGGCTTCAACAGTGTGCTGGTCATGGTTGACCACAGTCCTACACAGGGGTTGATATTCATCCCTTGTAACAAAACCATTTCTGCCCAAGGAATGGCAGGGCTTTTCCTAAAACATGTCTTTCCCAGATTTATACTACACAACAGAGTTATCTCTGATCAAGAACCACAGTTCACCTCTATCTTCACACTTGAACTTTCTCACCTCCTATACTATGACATTGTATTATCTACTGCCTACCATTCCCAAACTGACAGAGAAACTGAATGAGTCAACCAAGAACTGGAAACATACCTATGCCTTTTCTGCCAAGAAAACCCAACCTCTTGGGTAGATATCCTTCCCCTTGCCAAATTCCATCACAACCCCATGACTCATTCAGCCACCCAAGACTCCCCATTCCACCTCATGATGGGATACCATCCTCGATCATATCCCAAGATTGGACCTACCTTTGTTCCTGCTCTCTCCAATCAACTTAGACAAATCTCTGCCACCAGGGATGAAGCAAAGGCAGCCTTGGAGCAATCACAACAGATAATGGCTAAACATTCCCATCAAAAATACATCCTGTTCTCAGCAGACCAACAAATATGGCTAGAATCTACCAACCTTCTCCTATCCTCAAATAGAAAACTTTCCCCCAAACAGCATGGCCCCTTTAAAATCAAAGAAGTAATTTCCATTGTTGCCTATGGGCTAATCCTACCTAAGCATTGGAAGATACATCCCATATTCCATGCATCACTCTTAACCCCATATCTGGAAATTAATGAACACAGACCAAACTTTCCCCAATCTCCTCCAGATCTGTCATACCCAGAAGAGAAATACAAATTAAGTCATATCCTCAAATATAAAGGAAAAGGCCAATCATGTTGGTACCTTGCTGTGTGAAAAGGATACCCCAAAAGAGAAACCAACTTCACACATGCCCAGGAAATCTTGAATGAATATAAGACCCTCTACCAACTCTAATTTCCCCATGTCCTCCTCTCCATCATACCACTCCCAGATTCCAGCCACCCTCAATCTCTCCAAGCACAACCTTGACTTCCTTCAACAACACTTCTTCACTTCTGACACTCCTTCTTCCACCCAACTCCTCACCACAACCAAACATTGCTATGAACATTCCTGCTCCTGTCACCTCTCCTACTGCCCATTCCATCATTCTTACTAAATGCCTACCATACACCCTGACAACATTCCTGTTATTCCCCCCATGAAAGTCCACCATTTCTCCCCCTATCTTAGATAAGTAGTCTTTGCAATTATTCTCCAAGTGTCTGTTGTAAAACACAAGAAGTGTGTGTAAGGTGCAAGGGAATGGTCATCCCAAGGGGTCTGTAATCTGGGTTGTCAGTGTGAAGGAATTATTGGACTTACCACAGCATGTTGCTGACAAATATTGCTAAAACAGGGAATTGCACAAGAGGAAAGTGAGGGAACAGCACTGGGGTGGAAAACTGTATTCCAAGTCCTAATAAACATGATTTTATACTGTAGGGAAATAATCTAAACTCCTAATCAACAAGCATCAAAAAGGAGGTACCAATGATCTAGGGATATTACAAGGTACAAAAGAAACTAATAAATCTAAAAATAGAAGGTCCAGAATGAAATGGATAGGTTGCACATGTGTGGATGAGCCTGAAGGTGATGGATTGGGTCAGATAGGGGTTTTCAACTATAGGGAATATGTATGTCTTACATCCAAGGAAGACTTTAAGAACTGACTGTTCCTAGTCAGTCTGACAGAATAAGGGGCTGAGCACTGGTGATGACAATGACCAAGAGGGGTGGAGCGCTAACAAGGATGATGATGGTGACAATGATCACAGAAGCAGGAGACAATGACAATGGGTGACAACAGAGATAGTGTATGTTTCCTTTTTTTTCATCCAATGATTGTGGGAGACAGAACACTAATGACAATGCTGATAATAATCATGGAATAGGAGACAACATCAGTGGTGAGGAATGGTTGTATTCTAATGTCCTCTGAAAGTGTCTGGCTGCTTGAATGAGTGAGTTGGATGACTTTGTAAGTCAGATGATGAGTAGTGGTCAATAGTAAAAGGATGAAGAGAGCAGCATGCTGTTTTGTCATGGCAAAGCATCATGAATGATGTGGTATGAATCCATCATGTTTCTGTGTGTGTCTGAAGTGGTTCTCTCCAAATCCAATGTCCAAGTTTGATGCTTGACTCCACAGTGCAAACCTAAATGTGAACCAAAACATAGTAACAAAAGTGAATAAGTGAGGAATAATACAATTGAAAAAAGAGAAATCAAGTTGTGAGCATCTGACTTGACTTGACTTCTTTGTGTGTCTTTCATGTCTAAGATCAATGAAATAATGAATTGAATAAGGTGCACAGTGTCCCTTTACATGTTTGAAGAGCAGGATTGTACATAGGTGATTTAGGGACACAAGAATCTGAGAATAGCAAAGAAAACCAGCAGCCAATTAGAGGTATGAAAGGATAAATGATGAACTATATGAGGTATTTTTAAGAAGTGAGAGGTTAATAAATTGTTTTATTTTTCTTTTCATGATAGTTTGTTGTTTGAGAAACAAGTGATGAACACTGGACTAAACCTGGAATGGAATAGAGGACACTGGACTAAAGCCAGGATGAAACAAGGATCACCAGGCAAAAACCAGGGTGAAACAGATACATATTGTGGTATTTTTCAGATAGAGCAAAATATGTGTGACCTAAAGAATAGTGTTAAAAGGCTCAAATAAACAGAGTTTGGAGTCAAAATTGATAACAAAGGTCAATTGCATGTATGAAATTGAGATGAAAAATGCGAAAAATTAACTGAGGAAGTCTAGTTAGGACTCCTCTCCTCTGAGGGGGACTTGTCTGATGATCTCCCAGTCATCAGGTGCCTGTGGAGATGGTTAGAGTGTCCTGAAAATGGTGAAATAAAACCTAAAATGAAAGGATTCCTGGATCAAAGGGGAAACACCCCCAAATAGGCAGGGAAAATGTGAAGAGTAAGCAGAATGTGGAGGTAAAAGAACAAATAAATGAGGGCTGGAATGAACAAATTGACAAAAAAAATGAAACACATAGTATAGAAGATGAATAGGGTGGTGGGCTCAAAATGTGTAAAAGGGAGGGTGTATCCAAAGGAGACATGTTGGATAAGGAAATGGGTAATGACAGAGTGGAAATAAATCACAGTGGTGGTACAAATAACAGTGGTTGTGGTTGAGAAGGTTGTTGTTATGACTGGTGTAACAATGGTACACATTTGTGAATGTGTCATATTGTTCCTATCCTAGATCGACTCCTAAGAGGAGTTAAGGATAAATGGCTTGACTGTAGTCAACAGTACTGGGACTGGCCCAGAGTTGGAAGAGAGGAGGATAAGGTAGAGGTGAGGCAAGGCATGAGGGAGGGGGTTTCAAGGAACAAGTTGACAACATGAATAAGTGTATATCAAGATTAAGGAAAGAGAAAGATACAGGTGGTACTCTAATATATATAGTATGATACTTTAGGGCAGGAGTTGGAGCCCTAAAGATAAATAAGGAAGTAGCACATTGTGTCGTGTAGCATGTGAGGTAAGCATAGGGAATGAAAAAGGGAACTCGTAGCCTATGAGAGAAGGCTATGTAGGAGGGCAGTGTTTATGTGAGTCAGGATCAAGTAAGTAAGAGTCATAGAGGAAAGAAACAGAGAGTCCTGGAGGTGGTAAGGAAGAGAGTACCTGGAGGCGATGAGGCATAGCCCTATTCCTCAAAGAGTGACTCATCTAAGAGGTCAGTCCACATGGAAGCAAGGATCTGGTAGTTTTAGAGGTCTGCGAAGATCTTGGCAAAAAGAGAAGAACCAGGGTGGTTGAGATGAGAGGGGGGCATAACCAATGAAGAGATAGGAGTTGGGAGATGAGGAGGAGGAGGAGAATGAGAAAATGGATATGGGGCCTCCTTAACCATAACAGTTGTGGTGGTATGGATAATTATGGATGTGGTTGAGAAGGTGGCATTGGTGGTGGGGATAACTGTGAATGTTGTGGAGAAAATGGCATCAATGATGGAAATGAGGTGGGGTGATAAATCCAGAAGAGAAAAAGATGATGAGGGGGACTTTGGGGCATGCAGTCCAAATGATGCTGAATCAGAAGAGGAGGGTGACAAGGTGGATGGGTTCAAAGAGGAGGAAGGTGATGAGGGGGACTTTGGGGAACATAGTTTGAAGGACATCGAGTTGGGAGAGGAGAAGGAGGAGGCAGATGGGTCTGAAGACATTTGACTCTGTTATGATTACTGAGGACCCCCCACCATTTTCTCCTCCTTCTCCTCATGACTGCCAACCTTCTATCTCTGTGTTGTTTCCTCTGCCAGACATTCACCTTGACCACCCCAGCTCCTCTCTCTTTGACAAGATTTTTGCAGATCTACAAGACCTTGAGACCCCAGGCAGTACCTGGGCTGACCTCGTAGACAAGATGCTATTTCCCTGATGATGAGGCTGTGCCTCATTGCCCCCAGACCTTTCCTTCCTTATAGCCTTTGACTATCTCCTATTTATGGCTTACTCACAAACACTGCCTTCTTCATTGCTCTCTTTTTATGTGCAATGTGTTTCCTCTGTTATTTCTTGTTTACCTCACATGTGATATGTGGCACAATGCACCATTCCCTTATATAGGTTTAGGACTCTGTTCCCTGCCCTAAACTACTCTACTATATATATTAGGGCACCACTTGTACTCCTTTCTTTCTTAACTTTGATACCCACTATTTCATGTTGTCATTCCATTTCTTAAAATCCCCTCCCTCATGCCTCACCTCACCTCTGCCTCATTCTCTACTCTTTCTATACAAGGCCATCCCTTGCTCTGTGGACATCTGGTCCAGCCATTCAACCTTAACTCCTCTGTGGAGTTGACCTAGGTTAGGAATGAGAGACACATTACATAAACATGTACCATTGTTATACAGTCATAACAAAGTATCAAGGTTATACTCAAACTTGGTGCTATCATGCCTGACTCCCCCAGAAACTACCTAGTAATAATCTAATTATCCAACAAAACAAGAAAGATCAGCCTAGCCAACCTTCTATGAGAAGATCCCTCTTCTGACAAAGAGCAGCACATCTCCCCACTCCAGCCCAATCCCCCATCTCAAGCCTTCTCTCTCATTCCCCACTCCAACTCATTCTTCTCTTCCAGGAGAATTAGTTCTTAACCAAGAACTGGAATCTTTGTACCTTCCCCACCATATCATCACACCCCATCCCCTGCTCTATCTAGAGCCTCCTCTAGCGGCCTCTTCACCCAACCAGAAATCCAGGTTGATGTCCCTGTCCAACCTTCCATCTCCAAAGAACCCAAGAAGACTTCCTCACCAGACAACAGAGAGACATACAAAGATTTTGTTAGAAGAACAGATCTCCTCCCAAATCTACCTCTGGGGCCATCAGACAATGACC
>JBBPQP010001003.1:0-14381 GCA_038092555.1 Boletus subgraveolens | reverse complement strand
AACGAACTGACCTCCTCCCGGACCCACCAGACCATGACGACCCTGAACCAGGAGACAAAGACGACGAAGATGACAACACCATGCCCGGAGTTAAAGCTGCCTTACCTGAGGAGTTCTCTGGAGAATCCGCAGATGCAAACCGATGGCTCATGGCTATGGAGGGCTACTTCACCCTCAACAATACGCTTGGAGACCTTGCCAAGGTCTACATCTTTCTCAATAGAATGCAGAAAGGACGAGGGAAGGCCTTCGCAGAAGCATGGCTTGCCAAAATTAAAGATGGCAAGATCCCCCATGGACAAACCCACTTTGGCGCGATCAAGGAAGCATTCACCAACACCTTCACCCCTTATGACACTGCTGCCCAGGCACGAGTGGAACTCTCTTCACTCGTACAGGACATTAGAGACCCCAGAGGCTTCAAGAAATACATCTCAAGTTTCTCGCTCCTTTCCGTACAATCCAAGATCACCGATCTCAACGCACTCTTGGAGTGGTACCTTAGAGGACTCGATCCACAGATCGCCACCCAGCTCACCATGTCCAGAACCTTCCAGACCGCAACCTCGATGGAAGACGTCCACAAGAAATCATCTGAAATCAAGGGAAACTACAAGCGGATCAGAAACATCAGGAGAGGACCGAAACTGGCTTATGGAAGCCATGGTCATGCTCGCGATCCCAATGCTATGGATGTTGATAAAATCACCCTCAGTCCTAGCCAATGTCTCAAATGTATCTGGGAGCATAGGTGTTTCATTTGCAAGAGGAAAGGTTGTTCTACGAAGAATCATCCAGGCTATCAGAAGAATGACGGTCTGCCTACCGGAGCCAGAACCAGAGCTGTGGAGACCCAACCCCCCATTGGGAGACCATCCTCTACCACCTCAGACCCGCTGGATGAATTCATTAAAGACCTTTCGTGTGGGCAAAGTCGGGACGAAATATTGAGGACATTGAGGTTCTCCTTTGACGTGACCCTCGATGAAGAGGGTGTCCCTTTGGAGGAACAGGAAGCCACTATGTGGGACGATGAACACGTCCATGTCCTCGAAGCCCAAGAGGAACCCGCATCCATATCTTTGGCCAGTAACCACTCCGATGGGAAGGATATGAGGGCACCCAGTGGTGCAAATAGGAGCTTCCAAGCGCAGGTGCATTTTTAGGAGGAAGGGCTGAACCAACGTCAGTACCTTCCGTTATGATAGCCCCTGTATTTATTTCCGGATCAAGATCGAATTCTATTCGTATTCCCCTCTCGATCTGGAAGCAGGATGGCAAAATCGTTGGCACGTGCGTGCTTTTGGATTCTGGAGCTACGGGCTGCTTCATCAACAGAGAAGCAGTCAGACGATTGAAGTTACCAATCGTCAGATTACACCAGCCTATTAAGGCTTGGAACGCGGATGGTACCGAAAACCAGTCAGGTATCATCAAGTTCAAGACAACGGTCATCTTGGACTATGGAGGAATAAAGGAACAGCAGGACCTTTATATCCTGAACTGTGGCAAGGATGACATCACCCTCAGAATTCCTTGGTTCCGGTCAATTAACCCAGATGTTCACTGGATGGAAGGGCATGTGACGATCACGCCTTCCAGATATTGAGACACTGCGGGCGCCAACCCCAAGGTCTTGAAACAGAGATACCTAATGAGGTATCTAGGCACGGACGATGAAGAACGGATAGAGCGAGAACTTGCCGAAGGGTTCAGGAAGTGGACACCTGTCCAACGCACTAGGTTCTTTCGTGCCTTTGGAGATATACCAGAGTTCATATTGAGACGAACTACGCTATCTACGGCGATAGCACAGCAGCAAGACAAGACAACCATGACTATCCCCCTGGCCTTCCGGGACTACGAGGATGTCTTTAACAAGAAAGACATGAAACTACCTCCCTCCCAGCAGTACGATCACGCCATAGAGTTAAAAGACTCTTTTGTACTGAGGCGTGCCAAGGCCTACCCGCTCAACCCAGCTGAGCAGCAGGCTTGCAAGGAGTTTGTCGAAGAACATTTGAAGAGTGGCAAGATTACCCTGTCGAAATCCCCCCAAGCTTTATCTTTCTTCTTTGTCCAGAAGAAAGACAGGAAGCTTCGACCCTGCCAGGATTACCAATACCTCAACCAACATACGATCAAGAACGCTTATCCCCTCCCCCTCATCTCAGACCTCGTAGACAAACTCAAAGGGTCTACCATGTTCACCAAGTTCGACGTCCAATGGGGATATAACAATGTTCTGATCAAACCTGAGGACCGGTGGAAAGTGGCCTTTCTCACCCCCCTGGGATTATTCGAACCTGCCATCATGTTCTTTGGAATGTGTAACTCCCCCGCGACATTCCAAGCCTTTATGAACGACATTTTTGGAGACTATATTGCGGAAGGATGGCTTATTATCTACATGGACAATCTCCTCATCCACTTGGCGGATGCAAAGCTACACGAGGAACGAACTCGGAAGGTTCTCCAACACTTCCGGGAACATGAAATGTTCCTCAAATTGGAAAAGTGTACCTTTGCCACACCCGAGGTGGAATACCTAGGAATGATTGTCAGCAAGGATGGAGCAAAAATGGACCCTGCCAAACTAAAGGCAATTGATGAGTGGCAAACCCCGGTGGATGTGAAAGACGTTCGGTCTTTCCTCAGATTCTGCAACTTCTATCACAGATTCATCCCCTCCTTCTCGGCTATCGCCTGCCCCCTCGTCGATCTCACCTTGAAGTCTCAACCTTGGCACTGGGACGCTCCATAGGAAACCACCTTCAGAGCCCTCCAAAGGGCTTTCACCTTGAAGCCAGTCCTGGCATTCCCTGACCCCTCCAAACCATTCACCATTATGACCAACGCCTCCTTGACAGCGTCCGGTGGTGTCTTAATGCAACCTGACCCCAACGGCGACTTGCGCCCTTGTGGGTATATCTCCCGAACGTTCTCTCCTGCAGAACACAATTACGATGTTTTTGACTGCGAACTTCTCGCCGTCATACATGCCTTGGAGGAATGGCAGCAATATTTGCTTGGCTCCTCTCACCCCATGGTGGTGCAGACCGACCACAAGAACTTGACATACTTCAAAGAGCCTCGGAAGCTGTCGCGAAGGCAGGCACGCTGGTTGCTCTTTCTACAGGACTTTGACTTGTCCTATGTTGCCCTCCCTGGGAGCAAAATGGCCCCGGTGGATGCCCTGTCCAGGAAGGATACTGTAGATACATCTGGAGACAACTGTGCCGTCCAGATGTTGCCCGATAATGCTTTTGACCACCACATCTGTACCATTGACACCACACTGAGCGACAAGATTCGCTCCTCCTCAGCCACTGATCCTCTCGTGCTGGACGCCCTCCACCGTATGGAAGAGGAGTCCCCCCCTCTCAGACACACTTCCTCAGCCGACTGGTCTTATATCGAGGGGTGTCTGTATTTTAAGAACCGCCTCTATGTCCCTGTGGATGCTCGCCATGA
Organism: Boletus subgraveolens; assembly: GCA_038092555.1. Lineage (NCBI taxonomy): Eukaryota > Fungi > Basidiomycota > Agaricomycetes > Boletales > Boletaceae > Boletus > Boletus subgraveolens. The sequence goes on along the minus strand of JBBPQP010001003.1, from coordinate 10,907 downwards.
TATCATCTCCACCGCTCACTCTTCCTTCAAAGGGGGGCATGGCAGCCACCTCCAGACCGTTGCTCTCCTTTCCCGTGACTATTGGTGGCCCGGCCTTTCCTCCTTTGTCCAGCGATACGTGACTGGCTGTGCCGTCTGCCAGGCGTACAAAGTACAGACCCATCCCACAGTTCCCCCACTTGTTCCCCTCGATTTCGCCGCTTCCCGTCCCTTCCAGCACCTTTCCGTGGATCTCATTACCAACCTACTGTCGGTCCGGGGCTTTGATTCTGTTATGGTCGTGGTCGACCATGGGCTTACGAAGGGGGTGATATTAGCCCCTTGTATGAAAACGGTGGATGCTGCTGGCATAGTCCGTTTATTTTTTGAACATGTGTTCAAACGCTTCGGTCTCCATGACCGACTCCTCTCGGATAGAGGACCACAGTTCACATCCATGTTCGCCAAAGAATTGGCAAACCTGTTGGGATACGACATTTCACTCTCCACTGCGTATCATCTCCAAACCGATGGGGAAACAGAATGCTACAATCAGGAACTGGAGACCTACTTGCACATTTACTGCGATGGCATCCCACAGAAATGGCTAGACTTTCTTCCATTCGCTGAGTTTGCCCACAACTCAGCCGAACATTCCGTCACCCATAAGTCCCCATTTGCTCTGATGCTTGGATACTCCCCTCGCTCCTACCCAGTGATTGGGAAAATGTTTAACCCTGCCCTGGAAACCTGCCTTTCCGACCTGGATGAAGCACAGAAAGAAGCGGAGGCTGCGCACGCCATTGTGCAGCAGAAAATGAAAGAATGACACTTGTCCAGATTCGAACCCTGGAAAGTGGGGGATCAAGTATGGTTAGACAGTAGGAACCTGAAACTCTGGGTTCCCTCCAGGAAACTCTCCCCACGCCGAACTGGACCATTCGAGATCTCCTCCGTGATCTCCAAGGTAGCCTATCGGCTGAAACTTCCCCTACAATGGAAGATTCACAACGTCTTCCACACCTCACTCTTATCGTCCTATCAGGAAACCCCTGAGCACAGACCCAATTACTCTCAGCCTTCTCCTGAACTCCTAGGAACTGAGGAGGAATATGAAGTCGAGAAGATTATCAATCATCACAGAACTCCCCGAAGAAGGCAATACCTGGTACATTGGTGGGGATATCCAGACTCTGAACAGATGTGGGAACCAGAATCCCACTTGGGAAATGCCAAGGCGATACTCTTGGAGTATAAAGAAAGGGTCAGGCTTTGAAACCCCTCTCTCTCTCCAACCACCACCTTCGCCCATGCCCTTCGCCCTCGTCCCTTCCATCCCCCTCTCTGTCCATATCGGCCGCCTACCACCAGCCGCCCATCACCTTCTCTATGTTGGCCTTCTTGAAAGATCTCAAACATTGGAGGCACTCGAGTCCCTCCCCTTCTTCGCGAGCAATGAAACGCTCTGCCACCTTGTCTGCCAATACCGTTTCTACACCACCCTTCGATCCCTTCTCCCCTGGGCCTTTAGGGTCCAGACAAGTCATACTGCCTTCCTGGGCCCCGGACTTGTTGATGCCCAGGACTCCCCCGCCCCCATCCTTGCCATCAAGCAAACTGTGCTCAAACTCAGAAATAACACCCTCGACCACCTACATGTCGCAGGAATCAACCTCTGCATCTCTCTCCTACCCCTTGGAGACCTATCCCCTATTCTCAATCCCATCATCTTTGCCCTCCCCCAGGAGGAACGAGAGAGATACTATGACAACACCCCTGACCCTTCCATCTTTGTCCGCTCTCCTGGATTTGATTATTCCTCCCCAACTGACACTCTTGTTGGATCAGAATCCTCCCAATCCAATGATGGAGAGTCTCTTCAACGACGTGATAGAACCGTCATCATTTCTCCCAGAGAGACCCCTTCCCCCTCCTCCCCCGTATCCGGACCCACTCCCCCCAGACCTGTCTCGACCCCTCACTGTCTCCTCAGACGTGCCCACCGTCTCCTTTTCTCGGCAGGCTTACCATCGCGGCCCCCATGCCATCTTTCCCCCTCATTGGGAAACCTTACAGTCATTTGCCCACCCCTCCATGTCCACATTCCTAGCCGGACCAGCGACAAGCCGGGAACCACTGGATTGGATCCCAGTCAATCAGCTCCAACCATGGACCATAGTCCCCAGTCTGACCTGGGCCCCATATCCCATTTACCCACTTCCCATCCCAATGCCCCCAATGTATCCATGGAACGACTGGAGCACACCAGGTGTTTTGAATGCAAGCAACTCGGGCATCTTTGGAAGGACTGCCCCTGGTACCAGTGCTGCTTTTGCTGCATCATCACCCCTGGACATGTCATGTCCCTCTGTCCCAACCGCTGCTGCACCCGCTGTTACGCCCGCAACCATCTCTGGCATGCCTGCCCCCACGATATCCCAGACCCCAACTGGGATCTCACCGACTATGAGGTCAATGAAGGAGACCGGAGCGGATGATTTATTGTCTGAGATGGAACTTCAGATCAATGAAGGGGGTAATGTTACAGTTAAGGAGGAGACCCCTTATCAATTTCCTTCTACGTCTCCTCCTCCTCGCCCACCGACTCCAATCCCCTTGTCGGTTACCCCACCACTCCATCTCGACCATCCAGGCGCCTCCCTGTTTGCCTCCTTATTCTCTGACCTCTGGGATCTCAACATCCCAACCTCCACGTGGGCCGATCTCTTAGACAAGTCCCTCTTTGAGGGATGAGGCTATTCCCCATCAGGATGGACATCTCCACAATCCAGATACTTCCTTTCACCACCTTCGGCTTTCCCCTTTCTTTTCTTTCTCCTTCTGACTCATACTTACTTATTATGACTCGTCAAGACACTGCCTCCTCCATAGCCTCTCTCACGGCTATGTATCCTCCATTTATATCCTGACCGTTTATCTCACGTGCCTCGCGACACGATGTGTCTCTTACCATATATATCCTTCGGACTCCACTACCTGCCCTAGAGTCCTCAGTATATATATTAGAGTGCTGCCTGTATGCCTTTCTTTCCTTAACCTTAATCTACACTATTTCGTGTGGACCATAGTTCCTTGAGATCCCCTCCCTCGTGCCTCGCCTCTCCTCTGACTCATCCTCCACTATCCCCACTCTGGGCCAGTCCCAGTACTGCTAGCTTTGCTAGGTCGTTCACACTTAACTCCTATATGGAGGTGTCCAAGTGTAGGAACAAGGTCTCGACTTAACTCCTACCAGGAGAAGCCAAGTCAACGTTACACAAACGTGTACCATTGTTACGGGTCGTAACAAGTAGTATACATGAAAAGGTGGTTCAATGATATACATAGGAGTAAGTACAATGATAAGTGGACAAACAGATAAGAGGCAAGTATCTTTGCATGGAAACAAGTTTCCAACAAGATATTCTTTTGATCAGGGCTGGCTAACCACTATCCAGAGGATTCTAGCTTTTCAAACTTCTAGTTTTCCAACTTTACCAATTTCTTAGATCTACATATGTATATCAATTCATGGCCACATAATTATAAAGAGTAGCAAAATAATACTTACCAGCTATATATATATATATATTTTAAGAAATAATAGAATCATTCCAGATTTGACATTAAAATGACAGATTTAATAAGTAAAATGCAGATGTCCAATGTAAATCAGGTTACTTACAGTTCATTTTCAACAAAGAATTACAGGAAGGCATGAGTACATTAGTGATCCAATTTGTTAATCAACTACATATTACTACCTCCTGTGAAAATGAATGTTGATGTTGACTAATAAACCATATTCTTGCTGTCAAATTGAAATTGAAACACTCATTTCCTATTAATAGGAAAACCATAGCAAAAATAGATACATATGAATTGATTAGTTGCCAATATTTTCTTATGCATATGAAAGTGCTTACAAACTATTAAAAGAACTGTTGTGAAATCAAAAACAATGTAGAAGAGTGATCAGTAGCTTTCTGATTTCAAGTCCATATCAAATTTTCACTTACAGCCTATCAATGAAAATGCAAGAGGGAGTATGCTAATAAGCAGCACTCTCATTCACAATCTACATCAAACTACTTTCCTGCTATTAGTGAAGCAACAAGAGGAGGTATGTATGTTTATTAGCAGGATTTTTACTTTGAATGCACATCAGACCACTTACTTGCTATCAATGGGAGAGCAGGAGGAGGCATGCTAATCAGCTCATTTTAATTCCACATCAGACCACTTACATCCTATTGTTGAAAGAGCAAGAGAAAGCAAGCTGATCAGCAGCATTCTCATTTCAATTGCATATTAGACTACTTACTTGCTATCAATGGAAGAATAGGGAAGGGCATACTAATCAGCAATGTCGTTACTTTGATTACACATCAGACCACTTACTTGCTATCAATGGAAAGGTAGGAGAAGATACTGTATGCTGATTAGTTTGTTTCAATTTCAAATCAGACCACTTACAGCCTACATAACAATGGAAGAGCAAGAGGCATTCTTATTAGCAATATTCTTACTTTAATTCCACATTAGACAACTTACTCCCTATCAATGGGAGAGTAGGAGGGATGTTGATTAGTCGCATTCTTATATCAAATATGCATCAAACCACATATTTTCTAGTAATGGTAGAGCAGGAGGAGGCATGCTGGTTAGCAGTGTTCTCATTTCAATTATACCTCAAACCACTTACAGGCTATCAATGGGAGAATAGGGGTATGCTGATCAGCTCATTTCAATTCCACATTGAACAACATACTTCCTATTAATGGCAGAGTAGGAGGAGGTATGGTGATTAGCAGTGTTTTCATTCCAAATACACATCAGGACACTTACAAACTACATATGTATCAACAAAAGAGAAGGCATGCTAATCAGCAGCATTTTTATTTCAATCCCATAAAGATCACATACTGGCTATCAATGAAAGAATAAGAGAAGGCATTTTGATTAGTTCATTTCAATTCCACATTAGACTACCTACAGCCTATCATTGAGGAAACAGGAGGAGGCATAATGATCAGCAGCATCCTTATTCCAACTTCACATCAAACCACTTACAAACCATCAATGGAAAAGAATGAAGTATACATAGATATCAGCAGCATTCATGTTTTAATTCCACATCAGATCATTTACTCCCTATGTTATGAAATGTCATCAGGTTTACTTCTTTCCTTTCCTCTTTGACTACCTATGTGCCTCGCTTGTTATTTACAGGCAATCTCATTCAAACACTGCTATTGCCTACTTATTTTTCCTTCCTTTTCTTCGCTGACCTAATCCTTACCTTCCATCACCTTCTACAACATTCCATCATCAGTCAGCATTTCTTTACTAATCATTCTCTTACCTTCTATGAAGTTCTATTTTCATCTGTTTACCTTTTCATTTTCGATTCGTATTTAAACCCTTGTAGGTCAACCTTTATCCTTAAGTTAGACCTACTTGGTATAACCACATCATTGTCCTTGACCCTTGCTCTCTAAGTTGTCGTTGAACTTCTGAGTCAATGCTCTTCGTTTATCCTTGCTGTTGTAGAGGTCCTATGATTCCTCTGTCTTAGTGGAAGTCCCCTAAGATCGTCCTCCTAGTTATTATAGAAGTCCTACAACTCTGTGATCTTTGAACGACTGAGTCTACTACTATCCTCACCCAGGCTAGTCATAACAAAAGGTCTAACTTTGCCAAGAAGCTACCACCATTGTAGTCTTCCACCATTTCCTCTTGACCTCCCACCTTGACCTCTCGCTGGTGGCATGGACCTCTAGGAGAAGATTCTGAACCATCGAACTCTGAACAAGAAGAACCATCTCCTGACTCTGACCCTGACCTTGCACTCCCGTCCTTCGAAGACCAAGACGAAACTTTAGATCTCTCTTATAATCTTTCCTCGTCACTACACCTCCCTCGACAACCGACCCCACCCTCCCCTACTCCTACAACCTCCAGACCCCTCTTTCCTATTCCACCACCTGCCCCTCCACTTCCACCTCCACCACCCCTGCCACCATTCCCTCGACCACCAATGTTCCCACACATCCCTCTGCCAACTATGTCTCATAAAACCACCAAACTTCACATCGCCACCCCTGAAAAATACGATGGGTCCTTTGAAACAGCCCTCCAATGGCTCCACACCGTCCAATTCTACCTTCACATGAACAAAGAAACCTACAAAGACGACAATAAACAAGTTGCCTTCGCTCTCTCGTACATGACCTCAGGACCAGCCCTTATCTGGGCAACCACCTTTCGAACCAAGTGCATTACTGGGACCACCATCAGCTTAGGAATCTTCGCCGACTTCATCACCAAATTCAAAAAATCCTTCAAACACAAAGACATCACTGGGAACGCCATTGCCTGGCTCTCCACCCAAAGGATGACCAAAAGGAAGAACAGAGTTTTCTCCCCCTCATTAAATCAATATGTCTCTGAATTCCAGAACTACACCAGAAGAGCCGGAATCACTGACCCAAACGTCCTGATCGGGTATTTCTCTGCTGGAATTCCCCCTTCCCTCATGAAAAGAATCATGACCATGGACACCATCCCCTCCACCATCACCGAATGGTACGCAAAAGCAATTCATTTCCAAACCCAGTGGGAGCGAGCCAACGAGATAGCTCGATGAAGCTCCAAACCCTACCAAATGACCTATCACTCCTTCTCCTCGATGACCACCCCAGCCAAACCAAAAGATCCCAATGCCATGGATGTCGACATGATAAAAGTATCCAAGCTTATCCCCGACGAATGGAAGAGGTGTATCGAGAAAAAGCTATGCTTCCGATGCCGAAAACCTGGTCATCTAAGCACCACCTGTACTGCCTTCTCGAAGAAACCATTCGAGAAGAAGATCCAACAAGTAGTCGAAGAAAAGGAACCCCTTCCTAGACTTGAAGACGTTGAGGAGGATGATGACGAAGCAAATGTCAGAAGGATTTCTTTCTTGAACATGGATTTTTAGATAGGGAAACCAGATCAACGCTGGCTTCCCCTCCCTCTTTGTATGCCATCACTGTACAATCTATGATGAAATCTATGCAGATTCCTGTTCAACTCATCGTACCATCGCACACTCTCAAAACTGTTGAATCCTCTGCCCTTGTAGACAGCGGTGCAGATATCTCTTGCATCGACTGGGACTTTGTCAAGAAACACCGACTCCCTCTTACTAAACTGAGAGAACCCCTACATGCTAGGAACGCCGACTCCTCCCATAATAAGAACGGCGACGTAAAATTCACCTGCAAACTCTTTGCCTCCTTCAATGGGATCATTCATCGAGTAACCTTCTACATTATGGCCTGCAGCCAACAAAACCTCATTCTCAGACTCTCCTGGTTAAAGTCCACCAACCCCTCCATCAACTGGTCCACCCAGACCCTCCTTATCAAGGAATCCACTAACCAATCCCGAGATCTCTACCTTTCCCATTCCACTGATTCCAAACGACACAACTCTGTCTATTACAAACCCCCCCCTTGCCAACCTCATCACATTAACATCGACTCTATCTCCAACTATCACCTGGAAGGATATCTCCAACAGGAAACTGAGAAACAGTTTATCAACTGTGCCCTTGACAACAGAGCTGTCCAACGAATCATCTGTTGTGATAACTGCTTTGTCCCCAGAGAATCTCCCCTGATTGCCAAATTGACCACCGCTACTGAACTTGCCATGGAAGCCAAAAAGGCCAAAACCAAACCTACCCTTCCCCTGGAATACCAACAATTCGCCCCCATCTTCTCCAAAGAGGCCACTGACCATATTCCCTCCTCTTGTCCCTATGACCACGAAATCAATCTTAACGAGACTTTCACCCTGAAGATAGGAAAGGTCTACCCTCTCTCCCCTGATGAACAAAAGGCCACTGAAGCCTTTTTAGCCGAAAACCTTGCATCTGGAAAAATTCGTCCTTCCAACTCCCCCCAAGCCACCCCCTTCTTTTTTGTAAAGAAAAAGAATGGTGATCTTCACCCCTGTCAGGACTATAGATACCTGAACGAATATACCATTCAAGACACTTACCCCCTTCCTCTCATTTCCGACCTCATGGACAAACTACATGACACCAGGGTCTTCACCAAATTCGACGTTTGGTGGGGATACAATAACATTCAGATCAAAGACGGTCACCAATGAAAAGCTGCCTTTGTCACCCACAAAGGTCTTTACAAACCAACCATAATGTTCTTCGGCCTCACCAACTCTCCAGCCACCTTCCAAAGATTCATGAACGACTCCTTCTGGGACATGATTGCTGAAGGATGGCTTGTCATTTACATGGATGACCTCCTCATCCCCCCCCCTCCAACCACCAGACCCATGAAGAATGGACCAAACGCGTCCTTGAATGAATGATGGAACTTGACCTCCATCTCAAACTCGAAAAATGCACCTTCGCCACCAACGAGGTGGAATACCTTGGAATGATTGTCAAACTTGGCAAACTTGCCATGGATCCCATGAAACTTGATGGCATTGCCAAATGGCCTACCCCAACCAAGGTCAAAGACGTGCAATCTTTCCTTGGATTTGCCAACTTCTATCGCCGATTCATCCCTGACTACTCCAATATCGCCCACCCCCTCATCAACCTCACCAAGAAAAACCTCCCTTGGAACTGGTCCTCCTCATGTCAAAAAGCTTTCAATGATCTCAAAACTCTCTTCCTCTCCAAACCCGTCCTCCACCTTCCTAATCTCTCTGCCCCCTTTGCCATCGCCACTGACACCTCCAAATTCGCCTCTGGAGCGATCCTCCTACAAACTGACCCCAATGGAGACTGGCATCTCTGCTCTTACCTCTCCCAATCATTCTCTCCTGCAGAACGGAACTACGACATCTACGACAGGGAACTCCTTGCAGTCATCCGCACCCTAAAATCTTGGTGACATTATCTCCATGGATCCTCTTTCTCTATCCAAGTCTTCACCGATCATAAAAACCTCACCTACTTCCGTCAACCACAAAACCTCAATTGACAACAAGCCAGATGGCTCCTCAATCTCGCTGACTTTGATTTAAAATGATCCATGTCCCTGGACGGCTACTTGCTGGACCCGATGCCCTCTCTCAACACCCTGACCTCCTACCCCCTAATTCCTCTGAAAACGATGGAGTCACCCTCCTTCCTCCCTTTCTTTTCATTAACATCATCAACTCTGCTCTCCATAACCATGTGGCCACATTGTCAGCCTCAGACCCCCTGGTTCTCCAAGCTCTCCAATCCATGGATGGAGATATTCCCCCTGCATTCTGCTCCCGACTCTCCGATTGGCAACACCTTGACAGCGTTCTTACTTACCAAGGACGTGTCTATATCCCCGCCAATGACTCTCTCTGCCACTCTATTTTACAATGCTGCCATGATCACGAAACTGCCGGTCATCCCGGCTACCAGAAAACCCGACAACTTGTCACCACCGACTACTGGTGGCCTGGTCTTGCTTCTTATGTGTGCAAATATGTTGAAGGTTGCGCCACCTGTCAACAAAACAAAGCAAATATTCATCCCACCGTACCCCCACTCTCCCCTATTAAGTCCTTCTGCACCCGTCCCTTCCAACAAATCTCCTGTGACTTAATCACTGGTTTATCCTTCTCTGGAGGATTTGATACCCTCTTGGTCGTGGTCGACCATGGACTTACTAAGGGGGTAATTCTCTGCCCCACTAAGAACTCCATCACCAGTGAAGGGATCGCCTCCCTCTTTTTCCACAAAGTCTATCTCTGTTTTGGACTCTTCGACAAAGTGATCTCCAATCGCGGACCCCAATTTGCCTCCTCCTTCGCAAGAGAACTCGGAAAACTCCTAAATTACAACCTCTCTCTCTCTACCGCCTACCACCCTTAGTCCGACAGAGAAACCGAACGAGTCAACCAAGAGATCAAAACCTACCTTCAAATCTTCTGTGGCAATCACCCCTTCTCCTGGTCTGAGTCTATTTCCCATGCTGAATTTGCACATAATCACCGCCCCCATTCCATCACCAATCAATCCCCATTCTATCTCATGATGGGATATGAACCCCGCGCCCTTTCCTCGGTCATTCCTGAAACCCACCTTCTGTTACAACCTGTAACAATGGTACACGTTCGTGTAACGTCAACTTGACCTCTCCTACTAGGAGTTAAGTTGAGACCTCGTTCCTACACTTGGTCACCTCCGATAGGAGTTAAGTGTGAACGGCCTAGCAAAGCTAGCAGTACTGGGACTGGCCCAGAGTTGGAAGAGTAGAGGGTGAGGCAGCGGTGAGGCGAGGCACGAGGAAGGAGATCTCGAGGAACAAAAGTCCACACAAAATAGTGTAGATTAAGGTTAAGGAAAGAAAGGCATACAGGTGGCACCCTAATATATATAGTGAGGACTTTAGGGTAGGTATCGGAGTCCGAAGTATATATATAGTAAGAGACACGTCGCGTTGCGAGGCACGGGAGATAAACGGTCAGGATATAAGGGGAAATGCACAGCTGTAAGAGAGGCAGTGGGGGAGGCAGTGTCTGGATGAGTCATAATAAGTATGAGTCAAGAAGGAAAAGGGAAAGGGAACTGCCAAAGGCAGTGAGTCCAAAGGAGTCAGGATCCGAAAGAGAACTGCCGAAGGCAGTGAGGGAGGGTGTATCCGGAGGCGGTGAAGGAGATGTCCGTCCTGATGGTCTCATCCCTTGAAGAGGGATTCGTCTAATAGGTCGGCCCACGTGAAGGTAGGGATGTGGTAATCCCGGAGGTCAGAGAATAGAGAGGCGAATAGAGAGGTGCTGGGATGGTCGAGATGAAGGGGAGGGGTGATCGACGAAGGAATAGGAGTCGGTGGGCGAGGAGGAGGAGATGTAGAAGGAAATTGATAAGGGGTCTCCTCCTTAACCGTAACACCTTCCTGCTGTCGAATCCAGAATCAAAC
>JBBPQP010001002.1:0-14403 GCA_038092555.1 Boletus subgraveolens | reverse complement strand
CTGACGTTGCTTTACTTGCAGAAAGCCGTGCGGGAGCGAGGTCTTGGGGATTTGCTTGAGCAGGCCCGACAAGAGAATCCGCTGCGCGAGCCACCATCTACGTCTGAAGGGGAGAGGTCATCCTCAAGGACAAGTTGATTGTAGGAAGAGTAACACAGTTCATGCCCTGTTCCTCCTTCCAGGCCTCGATTGACTCGGATCGTTCAACGTCCTTTCCTACCTGTATTCCTTTTCAATGTGACACACAGAAATACGAAACGCGGGCTCGTCACCGAGAATACGCAAGAGAACCATAACCCTTGCAAGCCCCGCGAAACTCGAGCTCGGGGTGGATAGCCGTCGGTTTTCCGTTATATTCACGCAGTGTTGTTCTCGGTCGCTCTTTCCAACTTTGCGCTGTACGTCTCAGACGCGTCGTCCCAGTCACTGAGGCCGAGACGGATGGCACGATTGACATGCGTGCATGATTGGCACCTATATGGAGCAATAACGCATACGTTGATGGGAGCGACGTTTTGTCGAACATCGGCCTCTGACAACCCCACGCGCAAACACAGTGCCGGAAGTTGGGATATGGCGTTCATTTACCTGGAGACGCTATATATGCTTTGCTGGGAGCACAGGAGCTACCCCTGACCATGGTTTCTCGGTTTGTTCAACTACACCCGCCATCCTACACGTTCAGTTTTGCGCCTCTTGACTTCCGAGTACTGGGAGCGACAACGAAAGAGCAGACACGTAAGGGTCTAGAGCCCAGTTAAATTGATCTTTCCCTTTGCCCACTTCACTCCCTCGCAGCGTCGCGCGTCCTCGATGCTGCATCCTATGTCATCTAGGTCTGTCTTCACTCTCACCCACTGCTCCCTCTTATAGAATGATGCACTCTTACACCTTTACTAGTCGCACTCATTTATATACACCATACATTTCTTCTATCGCCTGGTACTTAGCATTTGAAATAAAAAAAGAAAACCCCATGAGTCGTGCCTAGTATCTACACTTAATCACCTGGGATAGTGCGGCGTCGCACCTTCAGCAAGCGCAATAAACGCCCTATCCATGCTGGTACCTTGATCGTGACCCAATCACGATCGCCGCCTTGTTCTCCCTGCTATGAGCCGCCGTGAGCCGCGCCGACAAACAAACAGAACAAACAACGAACCTGTTTTTCGGCTTTGGGTGGTACAGGTGTGTAGACCTGGGATGGTTCGTCAGACCACACCGCGCACTATTTGTCTGCAAAACGAACACTCACCAGACGGCTACGTGCAGCCATCCGCGAAGGTCCCTCGTTTGTGATATTGACTTTCTGCTGTGACTGGGATGTAGATCCGGAGTTGGCAGGTTGACTAGACTGTGTGGAAGGTTGATCTGGCAGCTGCAAAGCCTGGTTCCTGTTGGTCCTCTTGAACCTTGTCACAAAGTGCTTTTTGAGCGCTGAAATGTATTCAGATGCACCAGGTTTCTTTGGAGAAGGCGCTTCAGGAGGCATGGTCGTAAGTGGAGGAGCTGACAACCGTGATTCAGCACAGGACAGATCAAGCGACGGTGCCTCAGCCCCACAGAGATGAGCAGAGGATGCGGGGGACGATGGCTCCAGCGACGTCAATATGAAAGCAGGAGTACAGTCAAACCAGTACAGACCTCGTTATAGTCAAAGAGAGTTGCACAACGCTGCATCTCGATAAGCGAATGGAACGCTCGGTTTCAGCCTCGGAACACTCACACTTGGCACTTCCATCAAAGATTCTTGGGTTCCGTCACTTTCAGAACCTGAGTCCTGCGGATATGCTTCGTTGTACCTCACCTGGATCTCCCGAGTGAGCCACCTGCATCATACATTGTATCAGTCGCCGAGTGGGTAAACGTCAAGGTCACAGAGCCACCTACTTGATTGCACCGCGGAGCTCTATCCACGTAATATTAGGTTTTGCCGCCATAACATTCAGGAAACACTTGGAATGAGAACTGTGTCAGCTCGGAAATGTGATAGTACTCAAAACATTCCACCTTTGTGAACGTCAGCCCAAGTTCGCGATCGTCGGATGCAGTCCCTCCGTCCCTGCAAGCAGACAAGCGAATCTGGCAAAAATTCGTTATTTTCAAGAAGCCATGGGAGGCTACGTAATCAGTGCGTACCACATCGAGCCTTCCCACTTCTCTTGTCTCGTATGTCGGTGAACTGCGCAACTTAGAACTAGCTTGTCTTGGGGCTGGTGGAACGTTGTTACGCTTCCCGCGACACTTACTGCTTATTTTCACTGCGATACCTTAGAAATGTCGATTCCATAGCTACCGAGAGAAGACTTACAGAGGTTAACGATGACAGTTGCAAGATCTACGGGATCTCAGGAGTTAGTGTTGAAGTTGCAATGTTGAGTGATCGAGTGGGGCGACAGACCTTTGAAGAACCGACCTGGGCCAATCCTCCACACTCTTGAATAACGGGTTGGCCTCGTGCCCCGAGTCTGCAAGTCTGTTAATGAAAGAACATCAGAGATGCAGTACAGCGTAAAAAGTGATTCACGTATCACATACCTAATAGTGCTTCCGAGTTGGAGCAATCGAAAAGTGCCTAGGAACAAAGTCAGCGAGCGGATTGACTAGTATCAAGTGCACGTACAAACAGTTTCGAGCCTTTCAATCTTTCCAGTGGCGTGATCAGGCGATCATGAAGGAGCTGACAAATATGAGATCAGGTATACGATGGACAATTGAGCTACCCACATAGGCTGGAATGAGCTTTCCATCCGCGCAAATGATTGCTGAAGTAACCTGAGTACGAGTGTGAGCTCAAGAATAGTTCCACTGACCAGCTTCTTCGCCTCTGGGTCTCGTTCTTGCGCGCTCAACACTCTCTATTTTTATTTTTGTGCCGCATCCCGAAACTATTGATTCCGTTACTACCATGCTATTCACATGTAAACGCACACAGCTTACAGTAGAAGAAGAAGTGGCAATTTTCTGGGGCGTCGCTGATCAGTTGGTCTATTTGGCGCAACTACAAAAAAAAGGTTCAAAGGAGGATTCCGAATGGAAAACAAAGCAACGCACGATCCTTCCTTGGGTAGGCCAAAGATGTTTCGGATATGTAGCGTGGTCCATCATTAAGATGATATCATCTTCTTGGTACCCACGTGAAGCTGAGACCAGTGAGATGGATCGATCAAAATGACTGAATGACACATGCCTATCAACGTATCCCGAAGCTTCTCGGCATCTCGATGAGCAAATTCAAGATTCGCCAGGCCGAAGCTGTATCCACGATGGACGTGCCGTATGGAGATGAGAAGCGCTCTTTTCTTCCCTAGGGGCTTGGGAGAGTCGGGTTTGGAGAGGTTGGTCATAGCAAACAATACACGACGCGATGTTGAGCGTGCGAGCTCGGTCTTGGGGTACGGGTCAGTGATATCATTTTCAGAAGGAGCTTGACTGTTGCTGACTAGAAATTGATCTCAGAGAGATGAGACGGCTCGGACTAGAATGAACGAGATAAGGGACTCAGTCGAGAGAAGGACGATTGAAGGGAATGGAAAGAGAAAGAATGCTCTAAGTAATGTTGGTGAGACGGAGAGTGAAAAGAAAATGAGGAAGAAACGTGCAGATAATGTACGTGATCACAGGCGATGCCTTCTGATTCGAGAGGGCTGTGTATAGCTGGCCATGAGCGCGGCGCATAGCCGTACGTTTGACCGCCGGCGAGGTGACAACACAGGAAGACACGTGGTGACACAATCAGCAGCGAAGCCGTCCTCGTCCTCGCATGTCGTCGCACGCTTGTCATGCGTCGTCATAATAGCTTCGTTGTTAACGCCTGTATCACGTAGTGCCTCGTTTCACGTGTACGAGATGCGACGGGAACCATGACTGAGTCTCCGGGAATCGTTCAGGGCACACTGCCACCGGGAGTGATATGCACACGTGACTGGACGCGCCGCGCGAGTGGTTTATAACTTGTACTGACTCGATGTCCACTTCGGATGCATCGAAACAGCTTCAAGCAACCCTCGACAATGCCAACCTGCACATTCTCGGCTCTCGTGCACAGCTGAAAGCTCACCGTTTCGATGGTCTCGAAGACTTGCCCGCTCGTGAGGACGCCCTGAGCGATCCTGCTGTAGTAGCCAGTGACGTCGAAGCCCAGACTGTCTGTGCTCAGTTCCATTCGGGCTGGCGACTTGCTGACGATGGACCCGCTAGTCGTTCCTCCGCCAACTTAAATTTCAGTATCTGGAACAGAAAGCCAAAGACAAATATGTCAAGACAATCGTGTCCGATGACGCGCCACTCATAACCGCCTCTTCGAATGAAGAACTTCGGTTGCGCAACGAAGAGAAGAAGGGTGTGTTGAAGGAGGCCAAGGCAAGGCTTGCGGAGCGGCAAGAGGACGTACGTACGTTGGCGCCACTCGTGGAGGAAGGTCGGTTGGGTTGCCCCATGCGTGGATGTGGTTCCTGATGATCTGCTGAACAGATTATCAGAAAGCACGTTCGTTGACCAATCTTGCGACGACGCTCTCTGCCCAGATACTCGATGCACGGCTTGCATTGACACGCCTCCGTCAGGCCCACCCGCATCCTCGGTTGACCATTGCATCTGCAACGTCCACGCTGGACGGGCAGGTGGAGCAAATGCAAAATTTGGAAGACGAGCTGCAGGGACTGAATAGCCGGATAGGTGAGACGAAAGAACGGATAAAGAACGAGACGGCGGAGTTGGAGCAATTGAGGAGCATCGAAAAGGAGAGACTCGCAGAGCTCAAACTTGTAGGGAAAGTGGTTGGGGAGGAAGAGGACCCAAGGGTCGGCGGACTCTACGACTGGTATGGAATTGCCAACCAATCTTTCTCCGTGCCACCTCTGATCTGAGCCACGCACGGACAGGTTCGTGTCCTCGTTGTCGATCCATCGCTCCTTGCTCTCTCTCAAGTCCACACACATTGAATCCGAAAATGAACTACGATTGACATATTCGATCGATCCACCACCAGGCTCGGCATCTCCTGAACCGAATGATCTAGTGTTGACATTGCTCTTTATTCCAAACACACGACAATTGGTCTCTGCGGACGTCACTCTAGGAGGGGTCGAATTTGAGTTGGGGGACGTGATTGATGCACATGTGCAAGCGAACGATATTTCTGGTCTGGTCTGGGCTGTGCTAGCACGCGCACGCGCACAAAGTCCAAATAGAATAAGCGAATGATGATGGGTATAATGTATGCTTGTATTGCACTGCCAGTGCTCTACTGCTGCGAGCCTTTGATCGAGCGGGACCTGTTGACAGGACAACCCGTCATTCATTACATACATCAAACCTCGTGATATCACTGATACGGCCCGTATGTCCTTTCAGGTTGGCAGAATAATGGTTGCCCAACGTGATGGTCTTGTTATTACCACCATCAGGTAGTCCCGATCCTCGCAAGACCGCATACTAAAACTCCTTGGAACCCGACGCTGAAGCTTGAAGTTCCAACTCGCCAGATGGGCAAACACAGCGGGCCCATTATCCCCGGCCGAGTTCTCTATCAACGATGTCTCTCCAGATCATCTTCTCCATCATATTGGTGATCGGACGTGTACGTTATTAAATGTCTCATTTATAAACCCTGGCGAATCGGCTAGCAAAGGTGCATTCTTCCTTCCTCGCGATGCTGACTCTCTGTCGTTGGCTCGTCCTCGCGTTTGTCGCTGGGCTTACCCATGGCGAGCAGGTGCAACTAGCGAACCTACAACTCCCGTCCAGCGCCGCTACTCACCAGCAGGCTGTGGTGGATCTCTTCGCTCAGTCGTACAAAGCGTACCAGTCAGTGTTCTCTCACGTACAGCACACGATGGTTCTCATTTGCTTGGCAGGAAATATGCTTGGGGTCATGACGATCTGCTTCCCGTCTCGGAATCGTATGCCGATAACCTGAACGGGTGGGGCGCGTCCATTGCGGACGCCCTGGGCACCATGGTTCGTCGTCCCGTCCCCCCATTTGAGCTGCGGTTGTTCTCGTAGGACTCATGCGTGTGTGTGTTTATAGTGGATCATGGGATTTTATGACTGGTTTGATGAGGCAGTCAACCATATCGCGACGGTGGACTTTAGCCTCTCGCAAACGAATGCGACGGTCAGGTAAAGCGCAGCTCTACGTCCCATGGACGGCATTTTGACCTTGACATCCATGCCAGTCTGTTCGAAACGACGATCCGTTATGTCGGAGGATTCTTGAGTGCCTATGAGCTCTCTGGATACCAGTACGATACGCTGGTCCAGAAAGCGGAACAAGTCACGCAACAAATGGCGTATGCATGGATCGAGGTGGGCATGTTTCAGTGCTCACGTCTTGAAAGGTTGACATGAACGCGATATATGATATCACAGAACGATTCGATTCCTTATGCCTATATCAACTTTGCCAATCATACACCCACCTACGCCCCAGTGAGTTTTCAACGGCGTTTTAGTTACTGGACCTACTGATGGGTCTCTTAGACGAACATTGCTGAAGCTGGTACCGTACGTTCTTCATACTTACTTCGAGAGCGACAGAATAAACCTATTTATCTTTACCGATAGCTCACCATGGAGTGGAATCGTCTGAGGTAAGTATAGGGTCCCTGCGAGTATTCGCATCTAATCCACGAGCTAGTTTGTACACCAACAACGACACCTACCGTCAGCTCGCCGAAAAATCAGTGCAGTACATGATCCACATGGTAACGTTCTGAAATTATCGTCCGAACATCACCGCTTTACGATACTCTGCTGCGGTAGCCAACGCCGTTGATCGGGATGCCTGGAATAGTCATTGATCCTTCGACTGGAGATACCATCAGTTCCTATGTGGTACGTGACCCACTACGTCATAATTTTACACAGGTTTACCCACTAGATGTAGACCTGGGGTGGAGGATGTGACTCATTCTACGAGTACTTGATCAAGTACTCTCGGCTGACGAACACCGACGATAATTCATATGCCGACGCGTGGTCCACCGCAGTGGATACGTCCATCAAAGAACTCTTGAAGGTACGTTGCCGAAGCTGGCCTGCAGGGTCTCTCTGATAAGTTATTTGTTTGCCAGAACTCGACTGTGAATAACTGGGTTTATCTTGCGGATTATGATTGCGACCATCTGATTCGTCATCTCGGCTCGCATCTGGCCTGTTTTGCGGGCGGAAACTGGATTCTCGGTGCGTTGGGAGTGACCGTCGTTGCGGTCGAACTCATGTCATGATGATAGGCGGGAAGCTCACCAACAACGATACCATCGTCAACATCGGTCTTCAGCTTACTGATGCATGCTGGAACACTTATGCGAGCACTGCGTACGTTTCGTTCTCCCCTCCCTAGACAACGACGGCACACTCACCCACCTGATAGCACCGGCATCGGTCCCGAAACATTTGCCTATGCTTCCAGCGACGGTAACTACACAGGAGCACCCCCGCCTACGGCAGAGCAAACCCAGTTTTACAACGAACACGGTTATTACATCAACATATCGGATTACATCTTGCGTCCCGAGGTCCTCGAGTCCAACTTTTATGCTTGGCGCGTGACTGGGGATACCAAATATCTCGACAACGCTGCCAGCGCCATTCAGAGTTTCCAAAAGTACCTCCCGACGACGGTCGCGTATACTGGCATCAACGACGTCAATAACGTGACCTCGACCAAGATTGATGACATGGAAAGTTTCTGGTTCGCAGAGGTGCTCAAGTACTTGTATGTCTTTTTTTCTTTCCTGGAGGCATTTTGGAACCGACCGTCTCTGAATCCCACCCCCGACAGGTACTTAACATTTGACGATCCCAACAACATTTCGCTCGACGAATGTACGTCCACGCGTGTTTTCTTGAGCTCAGTAGCCAACGCTGATCCTTTTTTATGTTCGTTTCTAGATGTGTTCAACACCGAGTGTCACCCTTTCAAAGCGCCGACGGCCAAGAGCGTGTACGGTTCTGGTCCCGGGCCTCATCCGGTCTCGACAACTCCTTTCGTCAATCAGACGCTCGCCGGACCTCTCCCCGCCATCTCGCCTGGCGCTGCGTTGCCTGTGTGACACAGGCGCTGAGTCTCTGATATGTAGTGTTGGCACGCGAGGTTGGTGACCAGTCTTTCGACTCTTGTACGGACACTTACGACGTACCGTTGGCGACCACATCGATTAGTGTAAGAGGGTCGTAAATGAGCCAAAAGCTATTTATAAAATTCAACACCCTTACTTGTAACAAACCTTGCTTTTGAATCCATTTCTGTCTCACAAAGCAGGGGGTAACAACCCATTCACGGCACTAGGACGGAGGAACTGCCACTGTCTTTATTACAGCAAACAAGGGTAGCGAGTTGATTCTAATGTTTCCCGGCCCGCCATTTGCCAGTGGTCGCGAGCGCAGTCTTTCCTGCAAAGATGGTCGGAAGCGCCAAGATACCGGCATAGAGCAGCACCTGGCCGAGCTTAAGATCCACCCAGTACCAGAAAAGGAGCCCCTCGAAGGCGCCAAGGAGCACAGTGAAGGGGAGGATACGAAGGGAAAACAAGTGCGGGACACGTACGCCGACTTTGCCCCACTGGAGACGAACGGACGCGTCATTGAGTGATTCGTAGGGTGGTGAGAGTATGCGACGTACCAAACCAAGCAATGCGACCCACGGCGCGAGCACGAGCGCGGAAAAGAACGCGGAGACGAACTTAGGGGGGAGTTTTTGCTCTGGCTGGAAGGTGTGGGCGATGGGTGGTTGGGGGTGGAAGGACGCTTCGTCGGGGTGGGGTGCGGGCGTCGAGGACGCGGGGACGTAGAGGTCGAAGAGGTCGAATGTCGCTGGGTCGTACACAAAGGAACCAAGGATCAGGGAGACGGCGAGTGGGCGGTCCGTCGTCGGCGGGAAGGATGCTGGCGGACGTGCCATGCTCTGCACGGAAAGAGAAAGAAAGTGTGAGCGAGGGGTTAGGGTGTCTTTGACGGAGGACATACGAGCTCAAACTTGGCTTTGCCGCCCGGGGTGACACGAACGGGCTGGATGCCTTCTTCGCCAGAGACGGGGTCGTAGAAGCGGAGGAAGGTCTGGTGAGGCTGGACACCCTTGCCCTCATCGGATTCGGTGAGTTGGAAGGTGAGTTTGAGGGTGTCGGAGGGGCCGAGGGTTAATGGCTCCGGCTTTTGAGTGAGGGAGAGTCTGTTTGGGTAGGGGTGAGATGTGTATTTCAGTGATTGGAGGGGGGAGACATACGTGTCTGTGCGCAGCTGGGATGCATCCGAGGAAGAGATGGTAAAGCGAGGATTTTGTAGGGACAGGGACGCAGCGTGGACGTTGGCGACGAGGAGCAGCCAGGAGAAGTAGAAGCTGGTGCGCGAGATCATGGTGGAGGTGCGAGTTGGACAAACGTGTCAATCCGCAAGTCAAGTTATCTGGTAGTCCTAGGTTTGCACTGCTTTGAAAATTGCTTGAAATCACTTAGATTTTTAAAATTTAAGACCCTCCGAAGCCTCAGCTTGTCAGGAGAAATAAACCCGAGGAAAGAGAGCACCAGTATCAATCACCTCGTCTCTCCACTTCCGCTTGCCCCACGCCTTCCAACCGAAGTGAAGTCAGTCTTAGCGGTTTGTTTTATTTTATTTTTAATTTCGATTATCTTTTGGACTTTCCCCCTCTTCCTCAGTGATTGTGACCATTAGCTTATTTTCGACCTTCTTGCGTGTTTTTTTTTTGTAGAACATAGTACATTCATTTTACGAGGGTCAATTGAACTTGGGGGGTGCCAGTGATTAAGCTCAGCTCACGAAATATGCAGACATGGGTGTGACTGATGGCTAGCGCGTCTCTAGACAATTGACTCGCCTTCGCGAGCATACAAGTGTAGTGCACAACATTGGGTGGGGGATTGAGTTCAGCTCACATGCAGACATGGGTATAACATGCACCTCTCCCCACAGTCCCGGCAAACTAGTGAGGACAGGTGCGTCTCTAGACGATTGACTCGCCTTCGCGAGCATCTAAAGTACGCATATGTAGCATCACAACGAAGTGATGAACCTGAACAAGGATGCGATGTTCACATATTCTGGGTATACTACGCAAATCATGAATATCATTATCGCAGCGATGACGTACGCAGCAAGCATTGCGACAAATCTGTTGACGCTGTGGAATGCAATGAAGAGGAATCGAGCTGTCAGGAGGCCTACGCCCCACAGGCAACTTGCCCTCGGAAGACCGAACGCGACCGATGAGGGCAGGAACCCTGCATTCTTACATTTGACGAAAGCGAGGTAGCGAGTCTGGAAAGCAGGTCAACGTAGGCAAGCCGAAATTGGGGAAATTGACGAACGCCAACGGCAGCGCTTGATTCTGCAAGCGGTCGGTGTCTGAGAATGAGATAGGATGCCGAGGCAATGCTAACTGAGCAAAAAAGCACTGATGGGATCGATGTGTATATCGAGCCACCGCGCTCGTGCGCGAGGAGAATACTAGCTCTGAAACGTTCCTTTTTGAGGAAATCGTTGTAAAATACACCCCTCTTGACTCACATGATAATCAGAAGGCTCTGCATTCAAATGTCAAAAATGTCAATCTCGGGTTCAATACACCAGCGTACCCTTGATAGACTGTTTGTCCAATCAGCGAGGCAGTCGGACATGAAGGGTGACCAGCGAGCCGCGTATACTTCTTCGTTCACGTACAGGTTTTCGAGGAGGCTATTGTAATGTTTGGGAATGCCCCACATGAGCATATTCGCAACGTTCCACAACCATTTGTGCTCGGCAATGTCGGTAGGAGACATTTCCTGGAGTTTATCTAACTGGGCGGACTGCTGCCCGTAAAATGTATCAAGTCGCTGGTTCACTGTAAATGAACGTTTAGTGCCATTTGTCCATTTACGGACCATTAAACATACCTATAGCAGCTGCTATACGCGCTGATATAGCAAAGTGAGAAACAGGAAAGGAGGTCCGATTATCTCTTACCTGCGTAACAGATGGTATAGTCATCCACGCGCTGTCCTGTGACATACCATGTTAAGGGAGTTCGGGATCGCACAGAATTGACCCACCTCCCTTCCTCGACAGCAGCTTTAGTAACTGCTTGCACATGTCTGCCGTATAAGGGAATGTAGATGTCCTTGACGTCAGTATGTCTATCGTCCGTAGGTCAGCTGGCTTAACGTAACTTTGCGAGCTGATGTATATGTCTTACCGGCTTGACCATGGACAATAATATTGTAAAGGTCATCCACAATTTGCGAGAACTCCTGTTCGTGGGACTCATGATGCATTGGGAAATACTCTACGTGCACCCAATATAGTCGTTCCAGCACCCATTCTGTCCGAGCGTGAGACGAAGCGAACATGTCTACGGAGGACAGAACACACCAAGATGCGAGGAAGACATTGCTGCGGGAATATCCAGCAATTCAGTGCCTAGATCCTCGAGCCAGAACAATCCTTTTCCGATGTGGTCAACGAAGTAGTAGTTGCAGGCCGTGGGATCGGCTCCCAATTCCAAGAACAATTCACATCGGGGAGGAACCTTGATATTATGAGATTGCAACTCCTTGTTCGCCACATCGACACAATCAAGAATTCGGCCCTCGATCTGTGCGTCCTCGATATCTGCCTCAGTGACAACCTCGAAATCGAATCCGCCGGTCAGGATGAAGTATGGCTGTCCCTCCAGATGTACGAAACGCCGCCAGTTTGCGACAGAAGACATACTTGTTTTAAATGGTGTGTCAGAGGGTGTACGAAGCATCAGGCTTCGTGGTGTTTGTACTGACCTGTTACGAGAGGCTGGTCCTCGGGTAATAAGCCAAGGACAGAGCTGGACGCTGCAAAGATCATCAGTCACTTGTTTGCATCAGGAGCTTAGCAAGCATACTCACCAGCTTGATTTGTCATATCGCGAGATGTTCAATGAGGTGACGGGATTGAGCCTACAAGACAAAGTTGCCTCCAACTTCGGTGCCTTTATGGTTTGCATGATGAATGCGAATGGTAAACTCTACACTGAGAATACCCTCACTTTTGACGGTGTGACCCCTTATACTTGGTTGAGGTACTGCATTGGCGACGTGCCGATGTCCTCGGGTCATTTTGGAAAGGAACAATAAAACACTTGCTGTGGCCACAGCAAATTTCTTCAGTTTGAAATTAGTATGTTAAGCTCTGTTCCATCGTGGGAAGTTACCCCGTGGACCAACTTGGTACCGACGGCGGGCCCTTTGCGTTATGGCAGGATCGAACAATCCTCTGGAAAGTCGTTGTGGGACCCACTCCTTTGGGATCAAACCATTCGAACCGACCATCCTGGGATCCCCCCCAGCTCTCCACAATTGTGTTCAGTCTTTGCGGTTGGTCCACCGCCGACAGTTCTGCGGGTCGTGTCTCCGGACTGTGTCGACCGTCACCGCTCGAGGTAGCAAAGAACCACGATTTCTTGATACTCGAGTCATCACAACCCTGGAAACAAAATAACGAGCCGGCGGGTTGCAAGCCACATGACGAGCTTCTTCGATCCCGCCAGCCACGTTTGAAATTTGATGTATCGCGTTTGTCCCGGGCATTAAACCGTCCACGAGAAAACCATGCCAGTGATTGTTATCGCAACTTCTGTCCTCATATGATCTCTCAGAATAGTACGTCATTCGTACTCACAGTGCTACAGGGGCCTGATGGTTCCGCTGAAACGATACACTTTTGATCCTTCGTCGACGAAATAAGCGACAGATTGTTATCGGAGCAAATCCGTCGCTTCTTCCCAGGAATGAGTTCTCACCAAACTTCCTGCTGTGGGGTGGCAATGAATCTATTGTTCCTCCCTTTGGGTGGTCAAAGCAGCTGAAGAGAAGTGGTGGGCTACACGGTAGGACGAGGCACGAGGTCGTCGTAGGATTTAGTCCATGCGTGAGATCTGCGAGAAGCGAAGTGGGCTTCTAGAAGTCCTTGCTTCTGCCAACTAAGTTGGCATCGTTCCGCTCTAGCATAGTCCTAGTTACACTTGTTTTTTTTTTCGCATCAGCCCGCCTCTCCCTCTCACAGGCTACGTACGAACATTTATCCTTCATGTTTGTCCGATGCTGTCTCACTCGCATCGTTCGAACCTAGCCGTTTCGTTGCCCAGCCCAGCTCATGGTGCCCACCCTCACAGCTCGCTTCGCCTCACAGTACTGGGTCTAATTTCGGGCTGGAAAAGCCTATTGGCTTTTCGCACACCTATGTCCTTCCTTACCCATCGAAACCTGTACCCACGTTGCAATGAATATGTTTCTATTCACGTTGCGAGCTAAATACCGCCTGCAGTGATCGGCCCCCATCAACCCACCAGCGCCCGACACTCCTTCCCTCAAAGCCATCAAACGCATCGAACCAAATGTCTCATTTGCTAGGTAGGATCCGGAACAAATCCATGTAAAGAGCATACACAAAAATACATAAAATAACAGCCTGAGGGTGACTATCCTCACGGTGAGGCAGCGTGAACGTTGGCGACGAGGGGCAGCCAGGAGAAGTAGAAGCTGATGCGCGGGTTCATGGCGGAGGCGCGAGCTGGACAAATCTGTCAATCCGCGGATTCCGCAAGTCAAGTTATCTAGTGGCAGTCCCAGGCCTATGTCCGCACTGCTTTGAAATTGCTTCCCTTAGATTTTAAGACCCTTTGAAGCTTTTAGCTTGTTGATCAGGAAAAATGAACCCGAGGAAAGAGAGCACCAGTATCAATAACCTCATCCTTCCACCCTCACGCACGCCTTTCAACCGAGGTGAAGTTAGTCTTGGCAGATTTTGATTTTTCGATCAAGATCGTTTGCACTCTCCCCACCCCTTTTTTTTCCTTGATTGTGACCCTTAGCTTACTTTCGACCTTCTTGCGTATATGATTTTTTCTTCTTTTGTAGAACTGGGGGCTAGTACATGCATTTACTTTACCAGGGTCAATTGGACTTGAGTGGGGGTTGAGCTCAGCTCACGAGACATGCAGACATGGGTATAACATGCACCTCTCCTCACAGTCCTGGCGAACTAATGAGAAGAGGTGCGTCTCTAGACGATTGGCTCGCCCTTACGAGTATCTAAGGTATGCATATGTGGCATTACAACGAAGTGAGGGACCTGAACAAGGATGCGATGTTTACATCTTCTGCGTATACTACGCAAATCATGAATGTCATTATCGCAGCGATGACGCACGCATCAAGCAATAAGACGAATCTGTTGACGCTGTGGAATGCGATGAAAAGGAATTGAGCTGTCAGGAGGCCTACGCCCCACATGCAACTTGCCCTCGGAAGACCGAACGCGACAGATGAGGGCAGGAACCCTGCATTCTTACATTTGGCGAAAGCGAGGTAGCGAGTCTGGAAAGCAGGTCAACGTAGGCAAGCCGAAATTGGGGAAATTGACGAACGCCAACGG
>JBBPQP010001001.1:0-14422 GCA_038092555.1 Boletus subgraveolens | reverse complement strand
TTCCCAGGTGGTCGAGATGGTGAGGTGGGGTGACCGACGAGGGGATCGGAGTCGGTGGACGAGGAGGAGGAGATGTAGAAGGAAATTGGTTAGGGGTCTCCACCATAATCATAACATCAATTACTTCGATACCTACACGCCCATCGCCAAACTTGCATCCATCTGCACCATCCTTGCCCTCACTGCCCAACAGGATCTCGAGTTACATCAAGTGGATATAAAAGGCGTGTACTTAAACAGAAAACTAAATGATGACGAGGTCATCTACATGAGACAACCACCCAGATATGCAGACCCCAACCACCCAGATATGCAGACCCCAACCACCCATGCTGTGTATGTCGTCTGCACAAAACCTTGTATGGACTAAAGCAAAGCGGCTGTCACTGGTACCAACAGCTGGTGGAGATTTTGGTAATGAAGATGATGTTCAGACAGTGCGAGGTCAATCAAGCCATATTCGTAAAACGGACAGACAACAAACTCACCATCATCGTCATGCATGTCAATGACTGTATGATTGCTGCCACCACACTCAAGCTTGTCAATGCTGTCAAGATGCAGCTCAGCCGTTTCGTTGAAGTAACGGATCTTGGCGAGCTACACTGGCTCCTCGGCATCGAAGTCACGTGCAACCACAATGAGCACACACTCGCTCTCTCCCAAAAAACATATATCGAATCCATCCTCCACTGTTTCAATTTCAATGAGCTCAAGCCTATCTCAATGCCCATGGACCCGAGCACCAAGCTCAGCGTCACCCAGTCCCCTTCGACTGCTGCCAAATACACCACAATGTGCCACATACCGTACCAAGAGGCTGTTGGCTCACTCATGTATGCCGCACTTGGAACCAGGCCAGATATTTCATACGCCATCTCTCAAGTCTCCTGTTTTTTGTCAAACTACAGACAGGCCCATTGGGACGCAGTCAAATGCATCTACCACTACCTACTGTCAAAATGAGCAAGCATGTGCACAGCTCCTCATCAACCCTGTCACCACAATTCTACGGATCAAGATACATCATTCTCAGTTGTCATAATACCATATGCTTTTGAACTTTCCTACATACTCGCCTGTGTTTCTTTTGTATTGACCCTTCATTTCATATGATATCAAATAAACTCGAGTACTTATAGTTAACAGTATATAGCTTCTTGCTCAACGACCACTACCTCAGTCCGTTCTACCACACACGACTGAGGTGAGCCTTTTCCTTATCATCTTTAAACTAATTACTTACTGTGTACATAGACTGTTCATCTAGGTAACTACCAATATTAGTCCGTTCTACCGCATGCGACTGAGACTGTTCATCTAGCTGCACACTCCCACCCTCATCCTATTCGTGCTCTCACAGGTTATGAGCCCTGCTGTTTCCATCTAACCCATAACCTGCTGATTGATCAGCCATGTCTGACACCCCTATGACCACCAACACACTGCCAAGCAACGTACCAAAGCTCAAAGTCAAAGGCATGAACTGGGCAATATTTTCTTTCTGTTTTCAGGTAGCTGTTGAAGCAAAGAGCATGTGGGGTCACTTCAATGGGACCACTGCACAGCCATCACACACTGCTCCCTTGATGACTGCGCAGGAAGAAGAAGTTGCTAAATGGAAGAAAAACAAGGGAATATCCAAGCACTTGCTTACCCAGCGCATCCCGGACTCAACCATGCTGAAAATTCACAAACTGACCACTGTTAAAGCCATGTGGGCAGAGATCACACACGAGTACACAGAGAAAGGAACTTACGCACAGACCGAATTACGCACACAGTTCCTCAAAATAAAGATGGCGAGAGGAGGTGATGTCTGACAGTTTCTGGACGGACTGTGGATGAAGCAAGAGGAGTTAGCGTCTGTTGGCATCGACATCAACCAGAAAGATTACTATTCAACAATCATCAGATCCCTCCCAAACTCCCTCTCCAACTTCACATCCAGCCAGCTTGCTGCTGCAAGTCAGTACGCTACAACAAAAACAATCAAACCAGACACCCTGATTTCGCTCATTAGCAAAGAATCAGACCGCCAAAAATTGAAGTACGCCCCCTGTAGCAATGGCAAGGACCGTGATGAGGCTATGGCGATAACAACACCAGCCAGGGCGAGAGGATGTGGTCGAGGTTACCGACCTCCCTGCGGCGATAGGCTGAAGCACCTATGCTGGAACTGTGGTTCAGATCAGCACCTGGCAGCGAAATGCAACCAGCCTCCCAAAGATGAGAAGAAATCTGCGATGCACCAAATGGGCAGCGTGCACGCAGCCATATCTGATGAAGAAGATGGAGTTTTTGGTGTCATTGAAGATGATGAATCCTTACCTGACTTAGAAACTGTCGAGTCAAGCGACGATGAAGACTTTGATGCCAAAATGAAGGCACTTGATGATGACGATGACGACTGGTTCTCAGTCACCGGCGATGATAGCCCATGGGGCTGTGGATGGGATGATGAAGCGCAGAGAGTCAATGGCAACGATACACCAGTCGACTGTGCTTTCCCCTCAATTACTGTCGATGAAGACCTGGAGGACAGGGCGATGAAAGTCAGTGATCGCCAAAAGGAAACATACCATGTTGAACTGTACGATTCGGGTACAACATGTCACATCACCCCTGAGCATGACCATATGATCAACATGCAACCAATCCCACTGAAGTTGTTTACAGCGGCAAACCAGCAAAAATTTGCTGCAACAGGTGTTGGCGATCTTATCATCGAAGTACCTAACGGGCTGAACACATCAAAATTGCGATTAACAGAGGTCCTGTACTCACCTGAGGTGGGGTACACACTTGTTTCAATTGGCCATCTCGATGAGATGGGCCTAACGACAACCTTTGCACATGGAATGTGCACCATTCGCGATGCCGATGGAGAGACAATTGGGCAGATACAGCGATCAGCAAAAGGATTATACCGTGTGGTGCACGAAGATGACCATGCAGCTGCTGCTGACGAGCATGTCACTGTGATGGAAGTTCACCGTCGTCTAGGGCATATTGCATCCTCGACTGCACGAGAATTTGCTGAAAAAGGTCTAGTCACAGGCCTCAGGTACTGTCCCAATGAAGATGAAAACACATACTGCGAGGCGTGCATGTATGGCAAGGCGACATGCAAACCAATAGCCAAAGTGCGCCAGGGGCCACGTGCCAAAGGACTTGGTGACATTGTGTACACCGATGTCTGGGGACCATCACCTGTTGCAACTATTGGTGGACGACATTACTATGTCACCTTCACAGATGACCATATGCGACTCACCCATGTTTACCTGTTGCGCCAAAAGAGTGACACGTTTGAAGCATATCAAGGTTTTGAGGCCTGGCTCAACCATCAGCTTGCTGCAAAGGTGAAACTCCTCCACTCAGATTGAGGGGGAGAATACATGGGCAAAGAGTTCGTGCTATATTTACAGCAGCAAGGCACTGTGCAGCGTTTTACTGCGCACGATACCCTGCAGCACAATGGCATCACTGAACAGCTCAACTGCACCATCCTTGAGTGTGTGCACACACTCTTGCACGCTAGCGGATTGCCAAAGCACCTGTGGGGCAAAGCAGTATGACATGTCATATGGTTAAAAAATCACTTACCTACGAAGGTCCTCAATGGAAAATCACCATACAAGCTTGCCATGGGGCAAGCACCTGATTTGAGTAGCATGCAAGAGTGGGGATCCA
Source organism: Boletus subgraveolens (assembly GCA_038092555.1). NCBI lineage: Eukaryota > Fungi > Basidiomycota > Agaricomycetes > Boletales > Boletaceae > Boletus > Boletus subgraveolens. Next base: position 10,726 of record JBBPQP010001001.1, on the reverse strand, counting down.
CGGTCCATGTAAAGACTGGTCGAGGCACGAAGCTAGGAGGACAAGTTGAGCCTGGGTGATGGATTGGAATTGACAATTGCACTGAGTATGTGTGTCAAGTTTACTGGCTGAAAACGAGGACGGTGACCGTTGAGTGCAAGGTTTTCTTTGACACTGTGCCTAGTACTGTCGAGGGGGAGGAAATTACCCTATTGGACGACAGCACTTTAGCACAGCAACACACTCCTGGCAACACCATACAGCCACCGACTAAAGATACTGTTGTGCCTTATGTCGCACAGCCAATACCAAAACAGGCTGTGCCTGTCAACGTGCCACCAGTCATGCCACCCGACCCACTGGCTCTTCCTGATGTACCTGAATCATGCCCCCAATGCACCTGAAAACCCAGCCAGTGCATACTCGGTATCATCAGCGGCAAAGGCGATACCACCACCATTCCCCATGGTATACAGATCCCAGCTCCCATCCCAGATGATCCAGCACCAGAACCCCCCGAACCAAGTGTTTTCAAGGGTGAAGGAGCTAGCGAACAGATCCTAGCAGCGATCGACAAAAGGTACAGTCAAGATTTCGATGAGCGTGAGCTAACCATGCTCATTGAACAAGGCATCACCGCTGCTGAGGCACTTGAACCCACCACCCTCACCGACACTCACTGCCATTCCAACTGGCCACAATGGAAGCGTGGCATCCGTGAAGAGCTTGAAATGCTCGACAAGGCCAGTACCTGGGAACTCACTGATCTCCCCTCAGGTGCCAACCTAGTAGGATCAAAATGGGTATTCTGCACCAAAAAGGACGCTGCTGGCCACATCATGCACTACAAGGTGCGCCTCGTTGCCCAGGGATTTTCACAGGTACCCAGGGTTGACTATTTCAACACCTACACACCTGTCGCCAAGCTCACATCAATCCACACGGTACTCGCGCTCACTGCTCAACAAGACCTCGAATTGCATCAAATTAACATAAAGGGAGCATATCTCAATGGAAAATTACAGGACAATGAAGTAATCTACATGCGCCAACCACCTGGATACACCAATCCTAACCACCTGCACCGTGTATGTCGTCTATGAAAGACATTGTATGGCTTGAAGCAAAGCAGCTGTCGCTGGTACCAACGGCTGGTGGAGATTCTGGTAACAAAGATGGGCTTCAAACAGTGCGAAGTAGATCAGGCTGTGTTTGTCAAGCGTACAGATAACACACTTACAATCATCGTCGTGCACGTCGACGACTGCACAATCGCTGCCACCACACTCGAGCTCATCAGCATCGTTAAGACACAGCTCAGCTACTTTGTTGAGGTAACAGACCTCAGCAAACTTCACTGGCTTCTCAGCATTGAAGTCACACGCAACCGCAATGAGCACAAACTTGCCCTCTCCCAAAGAACATACATTGAGTCAATCCTCTGCCGCTTTAATTTTGACGAGCTCAAGCCTATCTTGACATCCATGGACCCCAGCACAAAACTCAGCATCACACAGTCCCCCTCAACCACAACTGAATATGCTGCAGTGCACTGAAATGAACTAAAGCAACTATGCTTCAGGTAACACCAAACTACAATCGATGTCAAGTCGAATGAAGAAAGAGGGAATAAGAAGTGAGCCCTAAGGTCTCCTGAGTCCTGCTTTAGATGAGAATATCCAAAGAGACTAGACTGGGGATTCCAGCCATAGTCCTCTGGTCTTTTATACGCATACTATGTGTGTACATGTTGTGGCTAGATCTACTGATCTAGGGCATAGGGTAACGGTAATTAAATACGTGAGGCATAGGCATGTGGAATGGAAGAAATGATGATTAAATACACATGTTGATGGTGAGAGTGAAATGGAAGCATGACAGAGATGAACGTGAGAAATAATGTAACCATATCAGGATTGGATCTCAGATCCGATCGGGGAAGAGAAAGAGAAACAAAGTGCGTCTGTTACGACCTGTAACAATGGTACACGTTCGTGTAACATCGACTTGACCTCTCCGTAGTGGAGTTAAGTCGAGACCTCGTTCCTACACTTGGGCACCTCCGTATAGGAGTTAAGTGTGAATGGCCTAGTGGTTGCTAGCAGTACCTGGACTGGCCAGGGGTTGGAAGAATAGAGGATGAGGCAGTGATGAGGTGAGGCACGAGGGAGGGGATCTCGAGGAACAGAAGTCCACATGAAATAGTGTAGATTAAGGTTAGAGAAAGAGAGAGATACAGGCGGCGTCCTAATATATATACTGAGGACATTTAGGGCCAGTATCGGAGTCCGAAGTATAAATAAGGAAATAGATGCATCGCGTCGCGAGGCACGTGCGATAAACGAACCGTGATATAAGGGAACATGAATAGCCACGAGAGAGGCTATGAGGAGGCAATGTCTGTGGACGAGTCATAATAAGTAAGGATGAGTCAGAGATAAAAGGGGACTGCCGAAGGCAGTGAAGAAAGGAAGTATCTGAAGGCAGAGAGGAAAGGAAACTGCCGAAGGCAGAGGAGAGGCGGTCTGTCCGGAGATACCCATCCGATGGTTCAGCCCTCAAAGAGGGATTCATCTAAGAGGTCGGCCCACGTGGAAGCAGGGATGTTGTAGTCCCTTAGATCGGAGAAGAGGGAGGAGAATAATGAGGACCCGGGGTGGTCGAGATGGAGAGGTGGGGTGACCGACGAGGGGACTGGAGTTGGTGGACGAGGAGGAGGAGACATAGAAGGAAATTGGTTAGGGGTCTCCTCCTTAATCGTAACAGCGTCCATGCGCGAGTCCATCTAGTGGCTCTAGAGAAAGTGAAAGTGACAATAGTGAGCACACGTGACTATCACGTGATCCGATAAGATAAAGAAAAAGAATGTCTGATTACAACTGTCACATGCACCACATTCCGTATCAAGAGGCTGTCGGCTCCCTCATGTATGCCACCCTGGGTACCAGACCCGACATTTTGTATGCTGTGTCACAAGTCTCCCAATTCTCATCGAATTACGGATTAGCATATTGGGACATGGTCAAACATATTTACAGGTACCTATCAGGGACAAAAGCACTACAACTTACCTATGGAGGGGGAGAATGAGCCCTCGTGGGGTATACAGACACAGATGGCAGTGTCATCGAGGACTGCCACACCGTATTGGGATATGCCTTCCTGATCGATGGAGGAGCCGTTTCATGGAGTTTGAAGCGACAAGAAATTGTCTCACTCTCCACCACAGAAAGTGAATATGTCGGAGCAACTCATGCCACAAAAGAGGCCTTGTGGCTCTGCTCTCTCATCATCGAGACTTTTCTCACAATCCCCAAGCCCACCACTCTGTTCTTGGACAACCAGTCAGCCATTGCACTCGCCAAAGACCATCAGTACCACGCATACACAAAACACATTGACATCCATTTCCATTTCATCCGCTGGATTGTTGAAGAAGAAAAAATCCAACTTGTATTTTGCCCAACTGGCGAAATGGTTGCTGACACATTCACCAAAGCACTCCTGTCCCCCAAGGTCAAGCATTTTGCAGTCGAACTCGGACTCCGCCCAGCTTGAGGGGGAGTGTCAAAATGAGCAAGCATGTGCACAGCTCCTCGTCAATCCTGTCACCACAATTCTACAGATCAAGATACATCATTCTCAGTTGTCATAATACCATATGCTTTTGAACTTTCCTACATACTCGCCTGTGTTTCTTTTGTATTGACCCTTCATTTCGTATGATACCAAATAAACTTGAGTACTTATAGTTAACAGTATATAGCCTCTCACTCAACGACCGCTACCTCAGTCCATTCTACCGCACGCGACTGAGGTGAGCCTTTTCCTTATCATCTTTAAACTAATTACTTACTGTGTACATAGACTGTTCATCTATGTAACTACCAATATTAGTCCGTTCTACTGCACACGACTGAGACTGTTTGTTTAGCCACACACTCCTGCCCTCATCCTATTTGTGCTCTCACACCTACTAGGTATGAAAAAGCTACAGCTGACCTATGGAGGGGGAGAAAAACCTCTCACTGGATATACAGATGCAGATGACAGCGTCATCAAGGACTGCCATACTGTATCGGGATACGCATTCCTGATCGATGGTGGAGCTGTTTTGTGGAGTTCAAAGCAACAGGAGATCGTTTTGCTCTCCACCACAGAAAGTGAGTATGTTGGAGCAACCCACACCACAAAGGAGGCCTTGTGGCTTCACTCACTCATAGCTGAAACCTTTATCACTATTCCCGAGCCCACCACTTTATTTTCGGACAACCAGTTGGTCATTGCGCTTGCAAAAGACCACCAGTATCACGCACACACGAAGCATATTGACGTACGCTTCCACTTTATCTGTTGGATTATCAATGATGGCAAAATTCGACTCATATTTTGCCCAACTGGCGAAATGGTGGCAGATGCATTCACGAAGGCGCTCCCCTCACCAAAAGTCAAGCATTTCATGGCAGAACTTGGACTGCGCGCAGCTTGAGGGGGAGTGTTGAAATAGGCAAGTGTGCATGCTGCTCCCCGTCAGCCCCATTAGCCATCATTTGTACGGAGCTAAATACATTCTATGCTTGTTATGATAGCTCTGACGAACTACCACTAGCCGGACTTCAACTCAGCAAACACCAATAAGCTGGCTGATGGGACGCGATGGAAAAAGAAATAGTTGTGGTCCTTAATCAAGGTTCAGGCTCGAACTGTAGACGCCGAGTAGACACAATGACAAGTGGATTAGACTGAGGTGCTACGATATAGTGTACAGGTATATATACTGTTGAGAAGTGAGCACGGACCAAGTGCTGTAAATAGTAATGACTAAGTATGGTCAAATGAAAGTACACGGGTGTGAGAAAGAGAAGTTGATGATGGGAAAAAGAAGTGTAGCATCGTGAGAGAAGAGCGGAAATTAATAACATGTGCTATGACATCATTGTGATCAGGTGACCTTTACCACGGTCACGTGCAATGTGTCTAGATAGTTGAAGTAAAATGTTGTACAAGTGTTCATAAAGAAAAGTTTGAAAATATTACATATCATAACACTACTCCCTCTTTAAGACTCGAATTCCAGATGAGTCGCGTGAAAGTTCAATTCAGTGAAGTTTTCGTAAGGGGAAAATAAGGATTGAAAGTCCGCAGTTGAAAGTCCTCGGAGTTTACGTGGAGTGGATGGATTTAGATGGTGGAAATCAGCTACTGCATCAGGGGCAGTGTTGATAATGTCTGAACTTTCCCATGTGTGATCTGTTTCGTCATACCCTTTCCAGTGCACCAAATATTGCAGCTTCCTTTTTACAAAGCGGGAACCGGCGATGTAATCTATTTCGAACTGTTCTTCTCCTTCTTCGTCAATCTCGATCGCATCTGGTCATGAGACAGGTTGACCAGGTAAGGTTTCTCGGTAAGGTTTGATGCGAGAGATGTTGACTGTGGGGTGAATGTGGATGGAAGATGGAAGAATCAATTCTATGGCATTTGGAAGAACCCTTTTGATCCGATAAGGGCTGATCCATTTTTGTGTAAGCTTCTTTGCCATATAAGGTAGCTTTAATTTATCGGTGGATAACCAGACTTGCTGGCCAATAACGTACTCCGGAGCTTCTGACCTTCTTTTGTCAGCAAACTGCTTCATTCGCTCTTTAGATTCTTTGAGAGCTTGCTCTACTTCTTTATGTGAATGACTGAATTCTTTCCCAAAATCAGCACCTGGACCTGTTGCTTTTCCTTCGAAACCCATGTGAGGGGCATAGTTACATGTGATGGCGAATGGAATGGAACCGGTGGAGGTGGTAAGAGAGTTATTGTGGGAGAATTGTGCCATTTTGATCCAATCTGCCCATGCCTCTTGCTTTTTGGAAACGTAAGAGCGGAGATACTGTTCTAATTCTCTGTTGATACGCTCTGTTTGTCCATCAGTTTGAGGATGGTATGTGGTTGAGATCTTTTGGGAGATAGAAAGAAGTTTGCAAAGTTCTCGTGTGAAGTCCAAAACGAATTGAGGTCCGCGGTCTGAAACTATGGTAGAAGGAAGTCCATGGATACACCAAATATTGTCTCTAAATAGGATGGCTAAGTCTAAAGAGGAAACTGTGTCGTAACAAGGAATGAAGACTACTTCTTTAGAGAAGCGGTCTACGACAACGCAAATAGCCGTGTAGGTGTTGGATTTAGGTAATCCAGTAATGAAATCGACTGAGAGATCTTCCCAAGGTCTAGTAGGTGTGGGTAAAGGAATGAGTTTTCCTGCCGGTGCCTTTGAGGATCCCTTGGTTTGGGCGCACACTTGGCAGCTATCTACATAAGTTTTAACGTCTTTGGAAACTCCAGGCCAAGAAAAATGACGAGTAAGTAAGTTAATGGTACGTCCATGTCCGCAATGTCCTGCGATTGGATGATCATGACATAAGGAAAGCAGTTCTATACGTAAAGGTTCAGGAACAAAGATTTTGTCTTTATCGTTTTTGAAAATATTACAGTCAGACACGAAAGAGAAATCCTGAATAGCATCCACACCCAATTTGGATGATTCTTGCCTCAAGGATTCCATGAAAGAAGAAGATAATTGTACGTTATTAATAAAAAGATGAGGAGGAAGTACAGTAATGTTTTCATTATGGTCCTTTACCGCATCGCCATGATCTGGTCGACGCGATAATGCATCTGCTCATCCGTTACTTGATCCAGGTTTATAAATAAAGACATAGTTGAACTCTTGAAGAAGTGCGTGCCATCGTGCTTGTCTTCCTGAAAGAGTTTGTGGCTTTTTCCAGTATTCGAGATTCTTATGATCTGTCCAGATCTCGAAGTTCTCTCTACTGATGAGGTAATGCCTCCACTCTTCCAAAGCACGGATAACCGCGAGGAGTTCTTTATCGTAAATAGGGTAATTCCGCTCAGCAGAGTTGAATGAGTGCGAGATGAAGGCACATGGTCGCCAAAGTCCATCATCCGATTTTACAGAAAGAACTGCTCCGGTTGCTATATCCGAAGTGTTGGTCTCGACTCTTATTTCCTGATCCCGATTAGGATAGGCTAAAAGAGGAGCCGTCTTGAACTTGTTCTTTAGCGTGTCAAACGCTTTCTGTTGTTCGGGACCCCAGTGGAAGGGAACATCTTTTTTGGTAAGATCGTTCAGGGGCCGAGCGATGTCTGCGAATCCTTCAATAAATCTACGATAATAGTTGCAAAGTCCGAGGAAGCCTTGTAGTCCTTTGAGACACGTGGGAACAGGCCAGTCCATAACTCCTGCCACCTTCTTTTCCTGCATCTCAACTCCCTCTTTAGATACTACCATACCCAAAAAGTCTACTTTGTCCTTCGAAAACTGACACTTTTCTGGTTTCATGTAAAGGTCGTTCTCCTCCAAACGGCGAAGAACTTCCTTCATGATCTCCTTGTGTTCAGCTTGCGTACGTCCTTTGGTAAATAACATACAGTTGTCTATGTAAATGACTAATATAGTGTACATGTCGTTAAATATATCGTTCATCATGGTTTGGAAAGTAGGAGGAGAGTTTGTCATGCCAAAATACATTACAGTAGGTCCGTAAGCACCGATAGGAGTAACAAATGCTCCTTTCCATTCATTGCCTTCTTTGATTCTCACGTTGTTGTAACCCCAACGAAGATCAAGGCAGGTGAACATATCAGCGCCTTTGAGTTGATCAATGAGTGTGGGAATGAGAGGCAGTGGGTAAGCGTTTTTGATTGTGCCTTCATTTAAATATTGATAGTCCATAACGAGTCGTTTCTTTCCATCCTTTTTGGGAATAAAGAAGACAGGTGCGGTTTGAGGGGATTTTGATGGTCGAATGTATCCCTTCTTGAGTTCTTTTTCCACGAACGTGCAAACTTCTTCCATTTCTACATCAGAAAGAGGAATGACGCGTCCTTTTTTGGGAACGAAGTCTTCCTTAAGATCTATGGCATGATCCCAAGGTTTTTGTTCAGGCATACGTTCAGATTCCTTTTCTGAAAACACGTTTAAGAAGTTGTGGTAGACCTCTGGCACCTTTTCTTTTAACCCTTCTTCGATAACATGGATGGAGGGTTTCTCGCTACATAAATGAGGAAGTGGGGGGTAGGGTCCACCACCGATGACTCGGCAGTATTCCGTACAATGAGGAAAAGAAATAGTTTTAGAAAACCAGTCAATGTCTGGATTATGGCGATAAAGCCAGTCGTAGCCAATAATTAGACGATGTGAACCAAGTCGAGAGACGTAAGCGTCTATAACCTCGAAATGGTCATTAATGCCGATGATTAATTTAACCAAGTGGGTAACTTTGCTGATAGCTCCGTTAGAGCCATCTGCATTAATAACTGCAATGGAGTTAGCGATAGCATACTGTTTGAGTCCATGTCATAATACATAAGATTCGTCGATGAAAGTATGAGATGCCCCCGAATCCAATAGTGCCTGAACAGAGGATTTCTGCCATTGGTCACCATGTTTTTGCATCAACACGGTTTTGACGGAGAATTCACCGCCAAAATGCAACGTAGAAGATCTTTGGGCAATAATAGAAGAGTCATTGAGGGATTTATAAATAGGAGAATTTTCGACTTGCCAAACAAGGGAATCAAGCACGCTACATTTTAATTCCGGCACCACGTTCCAAGGAGTCGCCCTTTTGGAATGAATATTTTTATTGGCAAGAAGAATGGAAGAAATGGAAGAAATGGGGAAATCATCCTCCGTGCAATCTACTATACTGTTCTCACTAGATGTGTCCGAAGTAGTAGTATGAATGCCGGCACTAAGCACAGCGGGAGAGAAAGATAAATTGTCTATTTGTTTGCAGAGACCCTCATCATCTACGAACGTTGTCCTTTTAAAGCCTCGGCAGCACGGTGTTTGGCCTCTACCTCGAACTTGTCTCGGTAGTAAGCCTCCGCTTCGGGAGACATAAAGTTATGTGCAGATTGCGCGTTGATAGAGGTTGGGAAAAATTGGGAGGGGGGAGATGGCGGAGTGGGAAGAGGGCGTGATGGAATATATTGTTGAGCCGTGTAGGCCGGCTCTGGTGGGTACTCGTAGGAACCAGTGTCCCAGTTCCAGACTGCTTGTTGGCGAACCTGAGGTCGCCGTCTCCTGTTGGGGTTCTTTGGGCAATCTGGCCAAATGTGACCTGCCTGAGAACACCCGTAACAGGTGTGAGTCTCCTTTTGTGGAGTCACTTGCTGTGCTCCAATTTCCATGGGCGCTCCTCTGCCCGGTTGGATGCCTGTAGGCGTGAAACAATATTGCCCCTGAGGTGGGCGTGACGGTGGCAGATAGTGCGGGTATTGGCCCCCTTGCGGCCTTTGAAATTGTCCTTGCGGACGGGGAGGTGGACGTGACGAATATGATGGTCCTGCTCATGGAGGACCTCTTTCTACTGCCATCTGCTTGAAAGCTCAACCCATATTTCTATATTTGGTGATGAGTTCGTTTAGGGTAAAGTTCGAGGCAGGAGCGTTCAGCTTTTGCCTTTCGTAAATTTTGAAGTCTACCACCTTCTTCAGTAGCTCCTTGGCAAAATCATCATCTATATCGGCTTCTCACCTCAAGACTTCGAATCATTGTAAAAAGAGGTCAATTGGATGACCATTTTGTTTGAGAGCCTCCAACTTTTTTAGAGACTCATAAGCCAGAATGTCTATCTGGAAATAGTCCTTGATTTCTTGTTGAAGTTGTGACCATGATGGCCATGCCTTCTCTTCCAAAAGCGAACCAGTGGGAACCTTGTGTTCATCTAACTCTGTATCTTCTTCGGAGTCAAGGTACTTTTCCAGAGTAATCTGGGCAAATCCTTCTGCCTTCTTTTCGAACCTTGAGAGAACAGCAACTGCTCTCAATTTGTCCAATTTCCAATTTTGGGCTGCAACCCAAAGGCGAAGTTGGATCCACCACAATCTAAACTTGGCTCTATCTCCATCCCACTTTTCTGGGTCGGAGATCTTCTTCGTCACTGACGACCTTTCGGATTCTAAGTTAAGGTCTCGAATCCGTGAGACCAAATCGTCGATATCAATCTGATTCGACATCCTTGTCCTGGTTCTTCTTCGGCAAATAAAATCTAGAAAAGGAAAACGAGATCCTTACTGTGCAGTATCTTCCAACCACACTCTGGGGACTCGGCAAATGAAACTACGTAAAAAGTACTTCTTCGACCGGAGGTAATATCTTCTTCTCCGTAAAGTTGGGTAACAAGTTCTCTGGTGACCACAGCGACCAGGAACGAAACTACACATATACCAACGGGGTCCGCAGAAAGCCCATGGTTAACTAAACGTAAAAAATTATCGACTGATGCTCTACCTCTCGAATTACTTCGAGGACTACCAGTGTTCGGAATAACCTCGGCCTAAGGCTGCACAACGGCAGTTGTTCCCTAGTCGGTCTTAGCAAATTGGGCTCGACCCCAACGCTGGTATCACCTCAAAGGAGGGACTGAGAAGTTCTATCTAACACGACCAAAGCTCGGGCGTCAAGACCCACATCCTAAAGGTGCAGATGTAAAGAAAGTGAAAACATAGGAAAGCTCCCGTGGGCAACCTCCTTAACCCTAGAGTCCGGGTAGTGTATTTAGTCTAATCCAAGTGTAATGATAGCTCTAAGAACCACCACTAGCCAGACTTCGACAGAGCAAACACCAATAAGCTCAAAGATAAGAGTAGAGAGGATAGTCTTAGATCCTTAGTCAGGAGTTCAGAAGTGACAACGACAAGTGGATTAGACTGGGGTGCTAAGATATAA
>JBBPQP010001000.1:0-14423 GCA_038092555.1 Boletus subgraveolens | reverse complement strand
ATCTCACCGACTACAAGGTCAACGAAGGGGACCACAGCGGATAGGCTATCTGAGATGGAACTTCAGATCAACAAAGAGGGTAATGTTACAATTATGGAGGAGACTCCTAATCAATTTCCTTCTACGTCTCCTCCTCCTCATCCACCGACTCCAATTCCCTCATCGGTTACCCCACCTCTCCATCTCAACCATCCTGGTGCCACCTTATTCTCCTCCCTCTTCTCCAACCTAAGGGAATACCATATCCCTACCTCCACGTGGGCTGACCTCTTGGATGAGTCCCTCTTCGAGGCTTAAACCATCGGGCGGATCTCCGGACACTCCACTGCCGTTGGCAGTCCCCTTTCCTCATCGCCTTTGGATATTCCCTTTCCTCACTGCCTTCGGCAACTCCCATCCCTCACCGCCTTCGGGTATTCCCTTTCCTCACTGCCTTTGGCAGCTCCCATCCTTCACCACCTTCAGGTATTCCCTTTTATCTCTGACTCGTCTTACTTATGACTCGTCCCAGACACTGCCTCCTCCACTGCCTCTCTTATGGTAGTGCATTTCCCCCTTATATCCTGACCGTTTATATCACGTGCCTTGCGACGCGATGCGTCTCTTTCCATATATATCCTTCGGACTCCGATACCAGCCCTAGAGTCCTCAGTATATATATTAGGGCGCCGCCTGTATGCCTTTCTTTCCTTAACCTTAATCTACACTATTCCGTGTGGACCTCTGTTCCTCGAGATCCCCTCCCTCGTGCCTTGCCTCACCGCTGCCTCATCCTCCACCCTTTCAACTCTGAGCCAGTCTCAGTACTGCTAGCTTCATGCTAGGCCATTCACACTTAACTCCTTCCTGGAGAGGACAAGTCAGTGCTACATGAATGTGTACCATTGTTACGGGTCGTAACAATCTCCAAGATTACCACATCCCTTCCTCTATGTGGGCTGACTTGCCAGATGAGTCACTATTCAAACAGTAGGACAGTACTTCACCACCTCCAGGTATTCCCTTCTCTCTCCACCTCCAGGGCTCTCCTTTTCTATTTCATCTATTTAGTCTGACTCATATGGACTTGCAGACACTGCCTTCAACATTGCCTTCTCTTTACAGGTGATGCATATCCCCTTCTATCCACTGTTTACCTTACATGTGATATGCGACATGACATGACCTTTTCCTTATTTATCTTTAGGGCTCCAACCCCTGCCCTAAAGTATCTACTATATATATTAGGACATCACTTGTACCTTTTTCTCTCTCTAACCTTGATATACACTATTTTGTGTTGTCAACTCATTCCTTGGAATCCCCTCCTCCATGTCTAGCTTCTTCTACCTCATCCTCCACTCTACCAACTCCAGGCCAGTCCTGGTACTGTTGACTTCAGTCAAGCTGTTTACCCTTAACTCCTCTTTGGAGTCAACCTAGGGAAGGAATGAGATGACATGTTACACAAACATATACCTTTATTACTCCAGTCATAACACAATAACCCCGCAGCAATTTCCTCCTGCTTTGTTGAGGGTGATTGGTACCATACTGGTGATGTCAGAATCTTTGAAAACAGCAAGATGGGGCTGAGTGGGTGTGCCAGGAACACTGTCATTGTCATGCATGGTGTTTCATATGGTATTCTGAAGCTTGATACTCATCTCCTGACAGTTGAGGGTGTTACTCACTCACTCCTTGCTGCTGTACCCTACCATGCACTGGGCCAAGATACTGAAGGTTTCTACATGCCAACATTTGATCTCAATGACAAGGACACTCCCACAAAGCTCTTTGCTACCCACTGTGCTTTCCAGAATGTCTCTCTGAAGATGATTACCCTCCCTCCTCAGCTCATTGTCCCTATCCCCACTGCCCAAATGGAGAGGACAATGCATGGAAAGCTTTCTAGGGCTCATCTTGTCAACCATATTGCCCACACTGAGGAGTTGCTGAGCACTGCCTGCACTGCAAGCCCTGTTCCCCACCCCCCCACTGACCAAGAAGACCTTGGCCTATACTCATATTGACATCTCCAACCCCAATATGAACAACACAGCCACATCTTCCAGCAAAAACTTCCTCAAACCTGGTGGTACCTCATGGTGGTTGTAGTTGTCCTTGGAGTCATTGCATATGACACAAAATTTGCCATGTTGGACTCTTGTACAGTATACATATCTACATAGTATAATGTCTGAATTTTTTGATTGCTCAGTGACTAAATGCCATGTCTGTTACCTTGGATCATTGAGGTTAACCAACTTTAAACTGGTTGTCATAGGTTGGTTATGTTTAGTTGAACTGGTAACTGTTACAACTATCCTGGGTAGGAGTAGAAGTAGACTCTGTCTTTCAAGGATACAATCACATAGGGCTTCTACTGTGATGGAGATGTTGTTGGGCTTCAACAACATCAAAGATAGAACAAGGAGTGTTGACTCAAAAGTACAATGACGACTTAGAAATCTGAGGGTTCCAGAGGACAAGGTATGGGTTACACTGAGTAGATCTAACTTAAGAACAAGAGTAGAGCTATGTATGAGGTCTTAAAAGGAAGAAGGGAAATGAAGAGACAAATAGAGGAAAATAGAATGTCAAGAAAGGTGAAAGAACCATTGGTAATTAAAAGGCTGACTGATAATGGAATATGATAGAAGGTGAGGGAAGGAAAGATTAAGTCAGCGAAAAAGAGATAGGAAAATAAGTAGGTAACAACAGGGTTCAAACCAAGTTACCTGTAAATGACAAGAAAAAGTATATCAGTAGTACAAGATAAAAGAAAAGAATAGTGGTCAATGACAATTTGTAACAGTAACTTGCCAATACTTGATGTGGCTGGGTTATGGTTAGTCAGCAATGTGGTTATGACTTGAACTGGCCAAAACTGTGAGTTGCAGCAATAGTACATCACAGAAGTTGTTGAGAAGGAGTTACAACTGGGCATTGAAGAATTAGCTATGTGTCCATCAGATGAAGTCTCTGATAGTGGACTCACTCACTTTCTAATTGAGGACATGGTTCTAAAATTGAGTAGTCCTGCACTCAGCAGCACACCAAAACTATGGGGTTTACTTCACCCTTGGTACCAGTTTTGGAATGTTTCCATGACCTTCAGGGGTTTTTTTTGTAGGGCAGAATTGACCCCAAGGTCATTCCTCCCCAGAGGATTTCAGGCTATGTTCCAAAATGATTCTGTACATTTTAGCTATTTGATCCAACCATACCCAGGAGAATTTTAAATAATTATTGCAATGCTTTTGAGCACTATCTCTGAGTTACATAGGGTCAAGCATAGTATGACTGTGGCTTTCCCACATTCATCGTGCCATCCAGAGCAACTTTAAATCACTCATACTATGTAGAAAGCACTGCTGGAGCACTTTCAAAGCACTTTGTAGTAATACATAAATAATCTAACTACATACATATTCTTCTGTACAGCTGTTGTTGACCCTGCCTCCAGCTAGCAATCATCATTAGTCATGGCATCTTTTTGGCCTTGTCTCTCATTCTTTCAATGTCTGTGTACATTTTTGTTGCCTCTCTTGTTGTTGCTGAGTGGGGTGAGTAGACAGGGGCAAAGAGTGCATTGATGCACATATTGTGTTGTTGCTGAACACTGACCAGTGAGGATAGGCAATGCATGGGTGAGGGAGAAGGCAAGAGGGCAAGGGTGTGATGATACAATATGTGCATGACTGTGCACATTATATTGTTACTGAGTGGGGAGAGTGGAGAGCCTGAGGACATGGGTGAGAGTTATGAGAGGTGCTTATTGAGTGGGTGAGGCCCCAGTGCCTGTGTCTGCTCCAGCTTCTTTGCCCACTCATCTCAATGGAGGCTCAACCTTTTCCTTGCTCTCTTTGCCTGCTATCCCAACACTTTCATCAGCCTCTCTAACCTCAACACTATTTGTTCCTCAAGCAACTTGTTGCAACCTGATGCACCCACTGGCTTCACCAGCTCTTTGCATCTTGTGTACAGGTTCACAACATCAGTGGTCTCTTTGTTGACATTTTGATTTGCCATTTGGAACATGATGGGAGTTGTACTTTTTGGTATGTTGTCAGTACACAAGCAGTGTGTTTTGGATACAATGCATGGTGGTGGATGCCTGGGGGATTGGGGATGTGCTCACGTAATGGTGATTGTGGTGATAATGAAGCACTTGGATAGCACTGGTGTTACGACCAGTAACAATGGTACACATTCATGAAGAACCGTGTCTCGTTCCTACACTTGGTCACCTCTGTAAGGAGTTAAATATGAACGGCCTAGCGAAGGCTAGCAGTACTGGGACTGGCCCAGAGTTGGAAGAGTGGAGGATGAGGTAGCAGTGAGGCGAGGCACAAGGGAGGGGATCTCGAGGAACGGTTTGACTACACGAAATAGTGTATATCAAGGTTAGGGAGAAAGGAGTATACAGGCGGCACTCTAATATATATACTAGGGACTCTAGGGCAGGTATCGGAGTCCTAATGATAAATAAGGAAAGAGATGCGTTGTGTCACGGGGCACGTGAGACAAACAGAGGGAGTATAAGGGGAAACATATAGCCATAAGAGAGGCTATAGAGGAGGCAATGTCCAAGTGAGTCAGAATGGGTAAGGTACGAGTCAGAGAGAAGAGAAAGGGGAAACCCGAGAGGCAGTGGAGAGAGGAAGTATCCAGAGGTGATGAGGGAGATGTCCATCCTGATGAGGCATAGCTTCATTCCTTGAAAAGGGATTCATCTAAGAGGTCGGCCCACATGGAGGTCAGGATGTGGTAGTCCCAGAGGTCGGAGAATAGGGAGGCAAAAAGGGAGGAGCCAGGATGGTCGAAATGGGGGGAATGGGTGACCAATGAAGGAATTGGAGTTGGTGAGCAATAAGGAGAAGGCAAAGGAGGAAATTGAATAGGGGTCTTCTCCTTAACCATAACAACTGGCAGGATGATGGGGTAATGGTAGGGGTGAACAAGGATGAACCTATGGACGAGAGTGCACCGAACAAGAACTTGGAGCCCATTTGTTGATTCCAGGAACCAATTCAGAAGCATACATAGTGATGCCTAGATGCCGCTAAGAAAGGAAATGTGTAGTCAGCCAATCAGAATGCCCTAGTAACTGACCTTGATGAACATAGTACAATGGGCTGCAGGAGAGATAGTTGTCATTCTTAATGGATACAAAATATATTCATGAGTCCAGATTTGGTTTGGATTGTATGTAGAATGTACAGTGGGGCATTATATACTATAATTTTATGTGAGGAGTAAATCTCCTACTGCATTTCACAAAATGTGCTAAAGTGCACTATACCTCCAATGGGTAATGTGATTTGAATCCTATTTCTCCCATTCTTTGCCCCCTCCCACGCATCTTAGCTGTAACCATGGGTCACCCAAAATTATACACAACCCCAGAGGAGAGTATTAAGATCAAGGACTTGATGGAAAAAGTAAGTCCTCATCTCCCTCCATCCCCATCACTAGGGAACTGCATGCACAGGTATGGGTACAGTACTCATGCTCACCCTTCCTCACCCTCACTCAGGCTCTCATCCTCACCATTCCTCATCCTCACCCTCATTACACCTTCTCACCCTCACCCTCACTCTGCCCACACAGCCTCAGCAACAGCACAACCCACACACAATTGCATGCATTGTGCCATTGCTGGATCTGTGCTTGGCCCTTGTCCTTTCATCCTCACTCTCACCCTTGACCTTGACTTCTTGCCCTTGCCCTTGCCCTCATCCTCATCTGATCCAGGCCATCACACACCCATCATTGCCCCATGCACACTACACACACACAAATTTGAATGCACACATATGCACAGCCCTTTTTATGATCCATGGAATCATCCTCCTTATACTGGCGAGCAAGTGCAGATGCACAAGCAGACTTATAGTCTGTGTGTGTATATGCACTCACCCGCATGTGAATACCTAAGCCCTAAGGTGGGGGTGGACAGGGGCATGCCAGGGTTGGTGAGGTGGTGATATAGCATGAGGGGGATGTGAAGGTGGTGAGTGTGAGCACATACAAGGGGAGCACATGGCCATGTTGGTGAATGGAGCAAGCAGGCAAGGGGAGACAGATGAGTGTGAGGGCAAGTGAGTGGGGGGTGCATGGTCCAATGACAAGCAAGCAAGTGTGCATGCACACACAGACAACCACTATCTGTGTGTGTACACATGCTTGCATGCATGCATTAGCAGATCCAGGGCAAGTGGGCAAGGGAGCAGGAGGTGTGCAGTGAGGGTGGGGATGAGCAAATGGTGCACACAAGAGTGGGGTGGCGATGAGTGTGTGTTATTTGCACAAATGAGAGGGTACAGTGAGTCATGGGAACTATATTGAGCCATGCTGATGCAATGCATGAGTGTCTGCAGGTCTTGAACAGGTCCCAAAGTGGGGGTTGGGTTGAGCTGATGGTTTGCAGATGGTCTGAAAGAGGATTTGGGGCGCTTCGACAAGGCTCAAAATCTGCTCTATAAGTCTATAACCTAATAATAGATTAATTCAGAAGTAGCCAACATGGTGAAAGAACCTCTGGGGTTGGTTATATCTTGACAAGAAACCCTCCTCTGAGGGGTCTATTGATGCCAAGAAGTGGTGCCTGTAGTGGTTTACTTCAGAAGGTCTCTTGAATGAAGGAGCAAGCTAGGAAACATATGAAGAAACCATCTGATCTTGTGGGTCTTTGTTCTATCATTCTATATGGTGAACAGATCAACTGGCAGATCATTCTATCTATAATCTTCCAATTGATGTACACACAATTACACCATTACAATCATTGGCCAAAATTCTTGACCACATTCCTGCATGCACAAGGGATATCCTTTTTAGGATTTAATCCAAAACAGGATAATAGTGTCACAGCATCATTCAAAACAGAAATGATTCTACCCAAATTTGGATTTAATATGTGACATGTGTGACCTGATCCAAGAGTCCTCAGGTAAAAGTCCCCACACATTGGAATTTCCAACATTTAGGGCCACTCATAATGTATTTCAAAAGGTAAACCTGCTATAAAATATTGAATATCTAAGTACTGTAGGTAGTCAGTACTAGTAGGTAGCTCTGTAAATGATAAGTACTCACCTCAGTGGTTGGGAAACCAGCTGAGGTGTAACTAAATTACAACACATGGAAATAGTCCATGCTTATGTAATCTACTGTGGCATGTTTGTAACTCCAACATAAAATATATAAGTGGACATTATAAGGCCAATAACATATTTTATTTTGATGGCAATCCAAATTTTTTTCTTGAGTTTAACTTTGGAGTGAAATTTTGAAGGGGTGAAATTTTAATTCATAATATTACCTTTTATATCCATTATAATGTCTGTCACAAGATTATCTTTCAGTGCCAAGTGTTCCAATTATTATTTGACAGATGTTATGATGGATATGGAAGGTAATATTATGAATCTAATTTTATCCTATTCAAAATTTCACTTCAAAGTTAATGTCGAGAAAGATATTTAGACCACCACCAAAATACAATATGTTATCGGCCTCATAATGTTTATACGTAATATTTTATGTTGATTTAACTTTTGAAATACATTACGAGTGGCTCTAAATGTTGGAAATCCGGATGTGCCAGACGTTCTATAGCGCGGAAAATCCCGACACTAGGAGTGCCTTCCTAAAATGGCTCGAGACTACATTAGGCAGAACATTGATGCTCAAGCTTACCCTTACGCGGTAAAAAGTTACCAAAAGGAGCGACCGGTCCGACATTCAATCTGGTGACACACATTTTCGCAACTGAGATCTTGAGACCTGGACCTTCTGGGTCCAGGAGTACTCATAATCTTAAAAGGGGACCCAAGCTCAAGTGCGTGGCCAGGGATACACACCTTGATGAGAAGGAGAAAGGTCACATGAGTTGAGACCTACAATCCGACTGCCCCCGAAGGGCCGAAACTCCGTGCGTTGGCCCAACGAGGCTTGCCTCCCGCCGTGAATCAAATAGGTCGACAGACTCGTCAGGCTTGTCATGGCTATTACTCCTTGGTTATTCCTCTAGACTCACAGGGTGTGGACTCATCCGTGAGGACGTATCAGTTGGTAAGGCTATGCCTTGGGAAGCTGTGGCTTGGCTGTGAGACCATTTATCAAACCAGCGCCACATTCTCAGTAATTTCTCGCCCGTTCCTTGACCCTCCTTAATTCTATCATGCCCAGTTCCACTACGTCTATCGCAGATGGCCCCAATCTTGAAGCGACGAGCTCGCATGGGGCATTCGTCCATACTTCTACATCGTTGCAATATGCAGTGACCCATGTGTTTCTTCCTGTCGACCTTCCTCGCGACACCGACTATACCCTTGAGAACGATCTTGCACTAGCTCGTGCAGTGTGTGCTGCTGCCCATACTTATGGCGTGCACGGCTACGAGACTTCTGAGCCTCAGTGGCATCGTATCACACGGATGCTGGACAATTTGCAAGCCTCCATCCAGTATGAACACCTGGACAGAACCCATGTCATCTCCCAGCTGCGTGGAATGCAGACAGGAGGTATGCTCTCCGGCTCTCCATGGATCCGTGCTGACGATCTATAGATATTCTTGTGTTTTTCATACGAGCTCAAAATGCTGCGGTTGTCCTTACGAAGCAGGAGAACAGTACGCTGGTCGAGTCATTGGAGGTGTCCCCAAGCAATGATGCTGTGGAGGAGACGCAGGGGTCTTTGATATGCTTGTATCCCTGGTCGGCCATCGAGACACCGAATGAGGTGTTTGACGACGACAACTTTCGATTCGAGCTCGCCGATTTCCTCTCTTGCCCCAATGCTGCCGGCTCTGACCTTTTCTCGCCTCCCCCTGGTCGTTCGCAATATATTACTGCACTCCTGACTGGCATCTTGCGAGTTGTTGGTCGCACTGTCGATGTTCCTCGCATCACTAAGCGTGTCCGTGACGAGGTTGTGCGGCGGGAAAGGGATGATGCCTCAACTGAGGTTGTTTGGCGTCGCTCGCCTCTTTGGCTTCTCATCAGGGTCGTGATCCAGACATCCCTTGATCGTTCTCCTCTAGGACGTGCATCCTACAAACGGTTCATGTTGTTCTTCATATGCACCCTTGCAAGGGACGCAGACCATACGAATCTTTCTAGCGATCTGCTTCATTTGATGTCATCTAAAATCTTCCGACGTTCAAGCAAGCTTGGCGCCTCTACCCCCGACTGGCTCTCCGATATGGCGCTGAAGACCCGTAGTTGTCTTCAAGAGATCCTTGACGACAGGTGGATGGAACTGAGTGCCCGTCCATCTCGCTTTCAATCTCCATCCCAAGAGGAACTTGTCAGGGACACCCAGGTCTCCCTCCAGCACAGTCATAAATATATTTGCAGCGCTCTTGCGAATTCTCACCATGAACCCCTCTGTACCTCTTTCCATCCCGGCCACAATCGCCGCGGTACTGCTGATGATTTTTTGTCATCGAATGGGACCTTCTTTGAGGAGGCATATGATGCTGACCCTGACGTTACTCTCTATGACGTCGAGCATGTGGTCGAGCAGGACATCGACGATTGGATTGCCCACGTCACGGATGTGGAGGAGGCATGCGTACAGCTTGAGATCCTGATGGATAAATACATGACAAAGGCTACCTCCCGTATTTTATGGAGCAAAAATCCAGAAGATTACTCCATCATGCTTTTGACTGTGATCGAGCTTTTTGTCGCACTGGACAAGTTAGTTGTGAAGGAGATTCCCATGCTCGCCCACTATTCCCCCGAAATTCCGATACCTCTCCTGGAAAAATTGCTCCTGCACAAGACAACCAGTCTGCATCGTCTCGCCTGTGCATACCAGTACCTCTCTGCGCGCCAGCCTCAATCACGTCCAGAATGGTCTGTACTTTCGAATGATTTCATCGGAGACAGTTTCGCTGTCCGTTATTATGACCAATCCCCGCATCTCCAGCAACTCAAAGCACGCATTGAAGAAGATGTATGGGTCGCTGCACGTGCTAGCCCGCGGCGGGAAGCTGCCAGTCTCGCATGCACCCGTGATGCATACGAAGAAAACGGACAGGATCTATCTGGGAGACGTCTATCTGACGGTGTAGAACCTTCCCAATCATCATTGTCCGGCTCGCCATTGCACACCAAAGTGGCCATTTTCGAACTGCAATGCCCAACGTGCTTTCGTATCTGGCGTTCTGCCGCTTCCCGCATCCTTTATTATTCTTGCTACCCCGTTTATGATCAGGACAAGTTTGCTGCAGAGAAAGAAGACAATCTCCTTGCGCGTGTTCCTGCATTGCAACCCTACTTTGTCCACCGTGAAGGGCCGGCGCTCTCGTTCCAGATCCACTTTGTCTATTTTTATCCAGAAGCATGGTTTTCAAATAACCCGACAATGCGTTATGCGATCCAACATCCCATATTCGAGTACACAGAAGATGGTTACATTCCAACGGACCGTCTCTCAATATGGCAGGGAGAGGGCCACCTTGATGATTTCGATATTCTGTGGCGCTTTGCATACCCGATTTATAACAACAAGACTATGGAAAAATATGGTGGTCTTACGTCTCACACCTCCAACGACGTCTTGGCTGCTCAACAGGGCTGTCCTGCAGAGCTCTCCCTCGACGAATTCATTGCGTTTGGAAACTTACGGAGCGGCGGCTCCCTCCAGTGGCTCAACATCTTGAGGGGGCTGTGCAGTAGATCTCTCAATTACCGTCATTTCGAGGTTCATTCTCTCTTGGCCCAGGCGGCCTCTCAAGTCGGACCGCTCGATTTGAGTACGGGAGTGTGGCTCTGGCATCAAGAACTTCAAGAGCCCTCCTTTTCCAACGCTCTTTTGGACGAGCTGGACAGCTTGCTCATGGATGCCGGAGCTGCCTTGATCGACGGCGTGATGATGAGTACCATTTCTTTGTTGCTCACTCGCGTGCTTGCGTCATCCCCCACCGAATCCATATTGGAGCGAGCCATTGCACTCCTTCGGAGCATGCGCAGAAAGACATTTAACTGGGTGCAAGAGCTATCATATAACCTAACAACGTCACCTACGGATGAAGAACGCAGGGATTGCTTGCGAGACATGGCTTCCACTTGTCGGAGCGTCTTTGATGTTGATCCTGCTACTCTCTGCAAGCTCTTCCGTTCCGCAGAGGATGTCGATGCTATACTTTCTTGTGCCTTGTTAATACACACACTCCATGATAAATGTATGTCTAATTCCTGAATATTGAGCACTTTCTAAACTCAGCTAATTTCAACTCTTCAGCTATGCGCGACAAATTTTCGTTTCGACGAGGTTCAAGTCGTCTTGCTCTTTCCCTTGAGGGAATCTTGCAAGAGTTAATCCTCAGTGATGTATCAGATTATGGCGTTGACCTCGCAGTTCGCAAGATTTTCCCTACCCACAAGCCAAGTCCACACAGATGGGAAAAGTTGCCGTGCCCAAACGATCGTTGGCTTACATGCAGAACTAGAGAGACTGGCGACTATCCCTCGCAAATAGTGTACTTCAACCTGCTTGATGGTGCACTTCGAGTGGGTGGTCAACCACTGGGTAGATTGCCCCGTGTGATCGAGGATTTTCCAGAATGCAAATATATCTTTGAGGATGTGCGTGCATGCTGTATTTTCTGATATTAAAAACATTCTCCAACTGTCGTTTGCAGCAGGGTTTCTTTGTCATACCATCCAATCTCCCAGGAATGGATTTCACGACCTTCGCGACGACGTCCAAATACAAGGTATGTGTATACACCCTACGTGGCATATGTAACCATAACGGTTCAAATATGCACAGGTGCACTTCTCGCTTCGAGACGGCGACCTGGTGGTTCGAGCACAATGCGATCAGTCGAACGATATCTTGGAGCTGATTCCTTCGAGAAAACTGCGGCAAGACCTTCCACCAGCACTCGTCGATGGTCATGTTCACTGTTTGAATCTGTCCACGAAAATCATTGAGATACGCTCTCTTTCACGGCGCTGGGAGGAATCATCGGAGAACTGGAGGATTGACTGTACATCTGGAGAGTATCGTATCTACAGAGGTCGTGAGACCCTCGTGGATATCCAAAGTCCAACCTGGGCAATGGTTTCGCAGTGTTTCGAGTGTCTCGACATCATCGACGGAGACTCGGAGAGCCAGTCCAAAAATATCCTAACCACCATGTTCCCTATCGACTCCCTGCAACACAGACAAGTACTACGATTGTCTGTTGCATTCCCCCGCTACGGCTTGTCCTTTTTTGCCAATGAATGGGGAGAACTAGAGTCCCGTGAATTCAGGGACATGGTTTATGATGAGAATCAATGTGTTGGGACACTGTTTGGTTTGGAGAACCTCCTCGTTCTCCGGCAAAAAAACCGCCTTCCGGAGGATCCTATTCCAAGACGCGTCCTTATACCAAATGGCTTTCCCGTCAAGCAAGGCGATCATCAGGTTCGGATTACCCACGCCAAGTTCTTCTTCTATCGATTTCCTGATGAACCATCATATCATATCTACAACGTGGATACCGAGTTGGGTTGCTTGATAGGGAATGGCAGCTTGACGAACACAATATACCTTGCCTCTTTGCACGCCACGACTAGCTGCAGTAGGCCTGATCCACTGACAGGCAAAACAGGCACTCAGGCAGCACTTTCTCTCCTACACTCGGCTGGGTGCCGGTCAATCATGAAACTCAAAGCTCTCCTTGAACACCGTAACGGTATTTTCTCGGTTTCGTCTCGTAGAACGAGTGCTAGGCCGCCATTGGTTTATCTCTCATCCTCAGATGGGTGTTGGTCAATCATGAAATTCGACGTTCTCGATGACAACTACAATCCGATGTTCACCCATTATCCTCAAATCAACGCCGCGTGTTGGGAAATCATACATAGATATTACTGGGATCGCGATGTGTATGACAGCGAAACTGTCAACGCAGTAGAGAAGCGTGCGGCACGACGAGCTGTACATTTACTCCCATGGTCGCGGAATACCATCGGGCTGACATCCCAGGAAGACTGCAATGACATGGACTACTTGACCCCAGAACCAGACTTGGAGCTTGAGAGCGTTGTCTCTACTGCAGCATCTGCTGTTCACCGCTGGTCTATCGATGGACCCACTATGAATACTATATCGAACTGGGCGGCACTGTGGGGTGATGACATGCATACGGGTACTACTCAGGCTGCTGCTCAAAACTCCCTGCACAATGGTCCGGGGATACGGTTGGACCCCGGTCTTACCATGTGGCAGACATTAACGATCAAGGTCCATGATATCCTGGAGAAGAGGGAGGGAGCTCGTCAACGCTTTCAGTTGCTATTCCTCCTTCCCACAATGGCGTACTGTTCATCATGCCATCAAGCCGCCTTCCTTTCCATGCTCATAGCATTCGCGAAGCAGCTGCCGTCGCATTTGGACAATTCACTAATCCATGTTAGCTGCCAGATTTCGGATGGATATCGTCCTACCGAGGAGGTCCTACGATATCATATCCTCAGGTCTCGCATCAAGTCGGAGCTGTACTTGGATTGGGCCTCAGAGAAGCGTAGTGTGGATGCTGCTGTAAAACAATTGCTCAAGGACTGGCCATCTAGTACCCCCCCGACGGTCTCGTTGGATTCTCGTCACTGGGACGTGGCTGGTTTAACAGCCACCTTCCAACAACTATTCTCCAGCTGTTACCGCAACTTCTATACGAAGGAACATCTCATCCGTGTCCTCGCGGAGCCCGGACTACCCACTCTTTCACGCCCCGGGTCGGCCTTACCCCTGCAATGTATTCTCAATGAGTGCGCACCATTGCAAATCACACTCGATCAGCTTCTTTCAAACCGACCGGCACCAGAACTACCCCCTCCTAGCATTTTACTGCGTGAGAGTAACAAGAGTACTAGCAAGATATCGTCATATGATGTTCGCACATTAGAACAGTTATTCTCCACTCTTCGGACCGACTCGTCGTTTCAACGGGAATACCTCGCTCACCTTGACGCCAGCGCACGTGTCCGCAAGGAATCTCGAGTGACCCACAGAGTCGCAGGGGAGGATCCCATCAAGGCACTTGAGAAGTACTATGCAGATTGCAAAGTCGAGTATTTGGATGCTTTGGCCACTGTCAAGCAAAGTCTGGGTCCAACAACTGATCCGCATGAACAAGTACTCGGTCGATTTCATCAATGGCCGCCAATCACGGCAGACGTTCTCTTGCGATGTTTAGCATCCACCTCGACGATCAACCTCCCCAGACAATGGAAGACCTGCTTGGTATCATTAGTTCTACTCCTCTTGGAGCTTCAGCGTGCTCGGAGATTGCTCCGATTCGCTCTGGATCGCCTAGAAGAAGAGTTTTCGAAGGAGTTAGAGAACGAGGCATGTGACGGGTGGAATCCTGAAGACTACCCAGACTGGCTGTTGATCCAGGTGCGTTTCCAGTGATGTCCGAGTACTTGTCT